>LR754340.1:18803-65699 GCA_902729485.2 Mus minutoides | reverse complement strand
GCCTTTTAAAGATTGAAGATTGTCCTTGGAGATGGGTGCAGGGGCAGTAGGTAAAAGCTAGGCACAGCAGGTATAGTCAAAGTTTGACTAGGCCCAAACAGGGATGTGTTGTTGTATTCTGACTTAGGCCTTGAGCATGTAGGCAAAATGCAGAAGATACTGAAGGTGTGGTCTAACAGAGGTTGCCCTGCAGAACAAGGTGTTCTGCTGAGACATCATAGAAAGACGGAAGGAAACGTTTGTAGTGGATTTACTTATGTTAATTGAGACTATCTGACTGTGTAGTCCTGGCTGGCCTGGACCTTATTCTGTGGAACAGGCTAGCCTTGAAATTGTAGCTATCTTTTAGCTTCCTGAGTGCCAGGATTACAGGCATGCATTGACATGCTCCCCCCCCCCCCTTTTTAAAGACTTATTATTTTAATTTATATGTGTATACAAGTTATATGTGTATATGGTAGCTGTCTTCGGACACATCAGAAGAGGGCATCAGATCCCATTACATATGGTTGCCAGCCATCATGTGGTTGCTGGGAATTGAACTCAGGACCTCTGGAAGAGCAGTCAGGGCTCTTAACCGCTGAGCCATCTCTCCAGCCTGACATGCTTGGCTCGTAATCATTTCTAAGTACATAACTTAGTATCACTACACATATTTATAGTATTGTCCAATCATTACCTCACATTTCTGGAACTTTTTTTTTCCCCTGTAAAAGAGAAGTTCTGTTTTTAGTCAGGTGTGGAGGCTTATGTCTTCAATCCCCATATTTGGGAGGCAAAAGCAGGCAGATCTCTCTGAGTTCAAGGCTATCCTGGTCTACACAATGAATCCTTGAATTTAAAAAATATGTGGGTGGGCAGAGGTGGTACATGCCTTCAATCCAGACTTGGGAGGCAGAGGCAGGTGAATTTCACTCAGTTCATAGCCAACCTGATCTTCAGAGCAAGTTGTAGGACTGTCAGAGTCACACAGACAAACCCTGTCTTGAAAAACAAAACAGGGCTGGGCGGGCGGTGGTGGCGCACGCCTTTAATCCCAGCACTTGGGAGGCAGAGGCAGGTGAATTTCTGAGTTCGAGGCCAGCCTGGTCTACAAAATGAGTTCTAGGACAGCCAGGGCTACACAGAGAAACCCTGTCTCGAAAAACAAAACAAAACAAAAAAACAAACAAACAAAAAAAAAAAAAAAACAAAAGAAAACCAAAACAAACCAATGAATAATGCTGTTATCTCTAATCTCTCCATTCTCCATCATTCCCACCCCTTACCACCATCCTTATTTCCCTCTCTATGAATTTGATGACTTTAGGTTCTTCATATCAATTGAATCATAAGGTATTTGTTCTTTTGTGTAACCTGTTTCATCTAGCATAATGTCCCCAAGGTTCTTTCATGTTATGGCATGTGACAGGACAGAGTGTATTCTATCAATTTAGACATTGCTTGATAGGCTCTTGTGCTGTTTCTCTACCTTTGGGCTGTTGTGAACAATACTTACACTTTCAGTTTGAATTGGACCGACCAAAGCCTCTATTCTCTTTCAAGTATGTTTCTTACTGTTCTCAAGAGGAGAGACCACACCATGCTAGGAGGAACCACACAAAGGGATTATGATTATATGTGTCACTCAGGAGGTGGAGGCAAGAGCCTTTATTGTGGTTTTCTGGGGAAGAATGGCCAAGACAGGGGAAGCAGGCCATGATGAGTAACCTTCATCCTCCAGTTTTACTGGATTTGCGATCACCTAGATGATACACCTCTGGGTGTGTTGACGAGAAGACCCACCCTGAGCATGGGTGGGAACATCCCAGGTGCTGGGACGAAGGGAAGTGGGCTGAGAACATCTTTCATTTCTCTGCTTCTTGATTTCCAATGTGACATGACAGTCATGTAGCCATGCCTGATGGCCCACACCTTCAAACCGTGAGCTAGAATTAACCCTGGTCAGGTATTTTGTCCTATTGATGAGAAAAGTATTGACTACCCAGGCTCAGAATTGGCAGGTTTGAATACTTTCCCTGGGCTGGGGATGGAGTGTGGGGTGGGGACTGTTTCTAGCTGCTTGGTAACTGGCTTTGAAGTGACTATGGCAGGTAGCTAGGGAGGAGACTGTAACACAGCAAAGTAGAGGCAGTGGGGTACGTCCTGAGGATGGGTTGGTGTACATTTGAAAGGCCCACTTAGAGGCAGCTGCTTACCAGGTTTAGGAATTAGCTAACCTTGGAGGGGTAGCTCCAGAGAGCTAGTTGTCAGCTTATAGAGAGATAAATAAGCCAGGCCTGGTGTTTGCTTCTAATGTAAGCAGATGGAAGGATCAGGAGGAGGAGGAGAAGGAAGGGGAGGAAGGGGAGGTGGAGGAACAGAAGTTTAAGGTCACACTGATCAACCTTAGGAAAACTCTGATTCAAAATAAGAAGTAAACAGGGATCTGGTGATGTAGCTCAGTGGTGCAGCACTCATCTAAGAAGTGCATGGCTCTGGTTCGTGGATGGGGATAGAGACTCTGTGAAAAGACAGACTGAGAAACAGGTGCCGGAAAGGGCAAGGAGGCTTAGATCTATAATGCTAGCACTTGGAAGGCTGAGACAGGAGGGTCTTGAGTTCAAGGCCAGCCCTTACTACACAAGGAAATCTTGTCTGAAAAAAAAAAAAGTGCTAAGCCTGTGAGATGGCTTAGCAGCTAAAGGCATTTGCCACCAAGTCTGACTACCTGAGTTCAATCCTCAGGACCCCAATGGCAGGGAATGAAAGTTGCTCTGTGACCTCTACACACGTGCACACAGACACACAACATACAAGTCATAAAAAGACATGACCGAAACCAAAACGACATCAATGAAGCATGGTAAAATTGTCACGGGGGCACTGTGAGCATGGGAAAGAGGTCCTGTTTGTCTAGCATGCATAGGCCCTGGGTTTTATCCGCAGCACAGTAACAGGAGAACACTGGCACACTCTCAGCTTAAAAATCCTTCGCTGCTCATGCCTGTGTGTCTGCTCATGCCTGCGTGTGTCTCGGTGTGTAGTGTTTCACTGGGGTGATTTCAGATAGCCAGCCCCCCCTAGTCATGATACACAACTGGTTATTAACAGCCACATTCCTGACACTCCTAGTGTGATTGCAACAGAGACATGCTCAAATCTGATGAGGAAGCAGAAGGAAGCCGAGGCAGAGGCTGCACCCTGGAGGGCTTCTTCACATTAAAGAGCCTGGGTTTTGTGCTCAAGCCTTTGACCAGCAGTGAGCGTAAACTGGCAGTGCCTTTAGAGGTGGCAGTTGAGTGCTTTGGACTCATGTGACACTGGCCTGTCATCCTAGCAATTTGGGAGGCTGAGACAGGATGGCGCCTATGAGTTTGAGGCTACTCTGGCAGGTTTCAGGCTGCCCCTTGTGATTATGGTCCTGCTGCTTAGGAGAGAGAGGGAGAGAGAGAGAGTGGGGAAGGGAGGGAAAGGAGGGAGAGAGGGGAGGGGGGAAGGAGGGAGGGAGGGATGAAGGAAGGAAGGAAGGAAAGAAGGAAGGAAGGAAGGAAGGAAAGAAGAGATGCTGAGTGTACTTTCACATATGGCTGGCCTCAGACAACAACCACCTTGACCAGGCAGGGCTCTACCTCAGGATTCCCCTGTCCTGCTGTGGGGCGACCCAGAGCTGTCCCCACAATCACTTTGCAGTTTCCCTCAGTCCATCCATGTCCTGGTGGAGCTGACATTTGGAATGCGGAACCCTGAACCTTTGGAAGGGTCTTTGTTCTATAACATGCGATGGAGTGTGGAGCACAGCTTTGCGCTTTGTCTAATCTTCCTCCTGACACCCAAGACAAAGTGTGAGGGAGAGCACGCCATTTGGCAGTGGCCGCTGCTACTGTTCCTGAACACAGGCTGGAGAAATGATTTGTTTGAACAAAAATCAACATCAGATAAAACCCAGAAATTGGTCTCTGGGGTAAAAAAAGCTAAAGCAAAACAAAACAAAACAAAACAAAAGCCAAAAAGATAGAAACAAACCCAAAAATCCAACAACTGTATTTTCGAGGAAGAAGAGGGTGCCTGCCGCTAGGGGGTCTTTGAGGGGATGAACTGAAGAGATCTGGGCTTCATTTGGAAATTTGTCAGCTTTTTTTTAAGCCAATTTAAAGGAATCATTGGAGCTAGGTATAGGGGTGCACATCTGTGATCTCAGCAATCAAACGGTTGTGGGAATTAAGCCAGCCTGCACTATATACTGAATACCAGGCCAGCCATCGCTATAGAGTAAGTAACAGCCTATCTCAAAACATAATTACTCATTTCTGAGAGACACAGAGAGAGACAGAGAGAGCAGCAGAAGGAGGGGAGGAGAGAGAGAGAGACCGAGAGAGAGAGAGAGAGAACCCAAACAAATCATTGATATAATCATATCGGAGCTGAGACTGTAGCTCCATGGGAAGGCTCTACCATGGAAGTACAGGGTCCTGGTTTCCACCCCCAGAACCATGTTAAAACAAAACAAAACAAAACAAAACCAACCAACCAACCAACCAACCAATACCACCAACAATAACCACAGGAGACCAAAGCAAGGGCTGAGGGTGAGGTTTAGTTGGTAGAGCGCTTGCCGAGCACACATGAAACCCTGGACCATTAGAAACCATGGGTGATGTTCATATGCAGTCCCAACAGTTGGGAAGTAGAGGCAGAAGGATCAGGGGTTCAAGGGCATTCTCAACCACATATCACACAGGAGGGAAACCCTTTCTGAAGACAAAACACAAACAAACAAGCAAACAAAATTATGGGGCCTTTTGGCTTTTTTTTTTTTTTTTTTTTTTTTACATGATTTTATTTATCCTTGAAAAGAAAAACAGCATGAGACGTGTATACTAGGGCAGGAGTTACATTACCTCCAGTTTATAAATAGGCAGATGGAGGAGAAATAAATCTAGGATCATGCCCCTGGGAAGCAGCCACACATCTCTCAGCTTTTAAAGCTCCGCAGAAACCCCAGCGATCTGGACAGGACATTTGAATATTTGTGAGCCAGGTAATTTTCAAGGGAGGGTTACACTGTGAAGATAGCACCGTTCACTGTTTGTTTGGTGGTGATTTTGTGTCTGGGACAGAGCAGGGTAGCTTATTTTTCTTACTTTATTAGTCTATAAGTACCGGGGCTGGAGAGATGCTTCAGTAGTTAAAGGGGCTTGCTGCTCTTTAAGGGCATCTGTGTTGGGTGGTTTGAAACTAACTGTAACTCTAGCCTCAAGGGAAGAAAACTTCTGACCTTGTAAGGTACCCAAACACCTCCTGCCATCTCTCTCTCTTTCACACACACACACACACACACACACACACACACACACCCAAAATATTCAGGAGAAGGATTCTCTAAGGTTGCCGTCTTAGTTATTGTTCTATTGCTATGAAGAAACAACATGACCTAGGCATCTTATAGAAGAAAGCATTTCATTGGGGGCTTGCTTACAGCTGAGAAGGCTAGTTTATTATCATCACGGTAGGAAGGGTGAGAGCAGGCAGGCAGGTATGGTGTTGGAGAAGTAGCTAAGAGCTGTATCCTGATCCATTGACAGGAGGAGAGAGAGAGGGAAAGGGAGAGGGAGGGAGAATGTGTATGTGTGTGTGTATGAGAGAGAGAGAGAGCTAGAGAGAGAGAGAGAGCGCTCTATGTTACCATGGCTGTCTTGGAATGCCCTATGTAGACCAGGCTGGCCTGGAACCCACAGAAATTCACCTGCTTCTGCCTTCTGAGTGCTGGGACTGAAGACATACATGGACATGACAGGCAATTTCAAGGTTGCCTTTTGTTTCCTACCTATTTATTAGTATGTGTTTGTGTGTGTGCACGTGCGCGCATATATACCCTGGTGCTCCATGTGGGCCTAAGACAACCTTGGTCCTCACCTCCACCTTGTCTCAACAAGGTTTCTAGCTTGTTGCTTGTACATGTCAGGCTAGCTGGCTTGGGAGATCCTAGTGTTCTCCCGTCTTTATCCATGACTTCCCATAGTATCATTGGAATGGCTGTGTCTAGATTTATGTAGGCTTCCTTTAAGGAATTGATTTATTTTATTTGTGTGCTTATGTGTATGTGTGTGTGTTTGTGTGTACATATGTGTGTCTTTCTATGAGTATGTATGTATGGGAACACCCATAGCACGATGTAGAATGTGTGAAGGTCAGAGAATAGCTTGTGGTGGTTGGTTCTTTTCTCCTACCACATGGTATCTGGGGATAGAACTCAGATTTAATAGCAAGTACCTTTACCCACTGAGCCATCTTGGCGGCCCAGAATTCCCTTCTAATACTTAACACCATAGTTGATCCCCAGTGCTTTTGATAGCCTGGTCTTTGCTTTGATGGTCTTGCTTCTACTTCTGTGTTCTGCCCTGGATGTCCTCAGCAGATGGAGACTTTATCCTTGATGCTGTTTGTCAGATTGAGCTGGAGCAAGTCACAATCTGCTGCCTATGGTTGCCCGAATCCTGCGGCTGATGTGGAATCCCTATCATAACAGCTGTTTCTTTTCTTTCTTTTCTTTTCTTTTTTTTTTTTTTAAAGATTTATTTATTATTATATATAAGTACACTGTAGCTAACTTCAGACACATCAGATCTCATTACGGGTGGTTGTGAGCCACCATGTGGTTGCTGGGATTTGAACTCAGGACCTTTGGAAGAACAGTCAGTGCTCTCACCCACTGAGCCATCTCACCAGCCCATAATAGCTGTTTCGATGACAGTCACTGACTGCTTCTTTACAGGACATTGGGACTTCTGGCTCCTGAAGAATTGCCACCAGGCATCTCAGGTCCTCACCGAACAACAGAAGCTCTGGTGTCTGCACTGTTCATTTCTCTGAGGTGATAGTTAGTAGCAGATGCTGTCCTCTTGTATGCTATATTTGTTGCAGGGGTGTCTAGCCTGGGCCTCGCAGTATGTCGTAGAATTTCTTAGAATTTTAGTAGAAAATCTCTCTCAGCTTCAAATGGTGCATCTTCTCTTCCTTCTTCTCCTTTGATTTGCTTTGAGACGGGATCTCATGCAGCCGAGGCTGGTCTTGAACTCCTGTTCTCCAGCCTTCTCTTTGTAAGTGCTTCATTACAGTGATAGACACTCCACATTCTTGCTCCCTGCAGAGCAGTTTCAAGTCTCTGGTGAGAATCACACCGATTGGGGGTGCTTGGCAAAGCCGAGGCTGAGTGTCTCCAGCTCTGAGTCAACCTGCCTCTATGAACAACAGAGGCCGCTTACTGGGTGGAACTCAAGGTCCTGGCTCCTTCTCGGTATAACCGACAAGGGGACTGTCAGTTATTTATTGTCTCTGCCCACCACTTTAATAGTGCAACGGGAGGCGTGACTGATAACAAGCATCCAGCCATTGTTGGCTATTGACACTGGGCCAGCAGAGCTGCTTGGAACTCCCGGGACCTTATCTCCTTTAATGGACCCTGACAGGGTCCAGCCTAATGGTGATGGGCTCAGAAGTCAGGGAGAAACCAGGAATGCAGATTGATCTATGGAAATGAAGTTGCTTTTCTATCCTAGTCCCTCATCTACCAGTGGTGACAGACCAGATGTTTCTTTACAGCCCTTCTGACTTCGAGATTCAATTCTGATGCCTTTCTTGGGACTATTTAAAACCTAACTGAAGTGAACATTTTGTGTTCTGGAAGATAATATGTTGATTATTGAAATATATGCAGCTCCGTACCTTTGTACCAATGCAACGATCAGCTAACGTGTGTGCGATGCTGGGGAATTGAAATCAGGAGCTCTGCCTCTATGAAGTACTGCCTGTCTGGACTCTACTTGCTCGTTTCTGAGGTTCAGGGCTGCCTGTCTCTGTCTACAGTTTGCGGGTGTTGCTATTGCTACGGCTTACCTGGGAGGTAACGTTCAGGCAACATTCTGTCCTTTCTGAGATAGCAGTGCTCAGAACTAGTCATTCACTTCCACCGTGGGGAAGAAAGACTTATTTTTCTACAATAGTTGCAATTTCACTTTCACATGGTTAGCTCGTACCTGAACTCCTGGAGGCAGATATTAAGTCATTTGGTTTGAGGGAGATTACTGTCCCGCTTCCGCTGACCACTGTGGCAGAGCAGAGCATTACACTGTGTTCTGGACAGTGTATCAGTAAAGCCAGACTAGGCTAAGACACGGTAATAACCAAAGCCAAACTGTGACAGTCCTATTAGCTGGGTATACCTGTGTAATCCCAGTACCTCTGAGGCAGAGGAAATCATGGGTTTGAGGCCAGCTTGGGTTACCTTGGGAGAATCTCCATCCCCCAAGGGGAAGGAAAGAAAAAGAAAAAGAAAAAGAAAAAGAAAAAGAAAAAGAAGCTTTGTTTAGTGGGTAAAGTCCTTGCCTTACAAGTGAGAGGGTCTGAATTTGAAAGTGTGAAGATCTGAGCTTACATTTTAGAACCCATGCAAAGGGGCTGTGAGGTGGGGGGCAGAAACTGGAGAATCCCCAGGTGCTTAGGCATATGCTGTGGCAAGGCATTGTCTCAAACGACACAGATGACAAGGACCTATCCCACAGTTATCCTCTAACCTCAACACAGACATGCGCACTCCCACGTATACACACACACACACACACACACACACACACACACACACACACACACGGGGTGGGGGAGGAAAAGAAATTAATTTCAAGGTTACCTTGGGTGAGACATTGTCTCAAAAAAATAAAAAAAGGATGAGAAGAGATGGTCTATCAGGTAAGAGCATCTGCCGATCAGCCTGAAGATGTGAGTTTGATTCCCAGAACCCACAGAGTGGACTGAGAGAACAGACTTCTCTAGGTTGTCCTCTGACCTTCACGAGAGGGCACACACATGCCACACACAATCGGTAAAGATGTATAAAATTTAAAAATTAAAAACAAAGCAGTAAGAACAACAAAAACCCCAAACCAAACCAAACCAAACCAAACCAAACCACCTCCAACAAAAACAAAAGGAAAAGGAACAAATGTATCTCTTGCTCCTGGCTATTGTTTTTGTTTATTTTGGTGCCAGAGACTGAACCTGGGACCTCTCCCATGCTAAGCACATCTCCCCTATGGTACCCCAGTCTTGTACATATGTTACAGGCTAGCAGGGCGGTTCAGGCCATGGCGGTCACTCCTGCAACCTGACAGATGCAGGCCAGCCTCTGTGTGTGACTTCGCTGAGACCACAGAGAGGAAGAAAGCAGGAGAGACCTGCGGCAACAGTTAAAATGTTTCCACTTGCCAGTGACAGACATCGCTCAGCACTGTTCACTGGAGAAAGCAAGTCAAATGGCCTTGCCAGACTCAGGGGCTGAAAAATGTTAAACTCCTGCAGCCTGGAAGGAAAGAACGGAGTCAGTGAGCAGCAGCCATGTCTGACAGCAAGAATCCCAAGGCCTGAGAACGGGAGGAACTGGTGCTGGGACAAGGGCCAGCTTAACTCAAGCTCAAGATGGAAGGGCAAATGCCTCCCTTTCACCTTTTGTCAGCTCAGGCGCTCCACTGGCTGGGTGAAGCCCACCCATGTCAGGGAGGACAGCTATTTTTTTCTTTTTAAATCCAGTCCATGTATTCAACTGCTAATCTTATCCAGAACTGCCGTCTCCGACATACACACACAGCTATAATGTTTAACCTGGGCCTCCTGTGCTTCAATCAGATTGAAATTTAGGGTTAATGGTCTCAGTCGCAATAAAGCCCTGAAGAAAATCCAGATCCCTGGACTTCCAGGAAGGTGAAGTTGTCATATCCCAGCCCCCACGCCTGGTTCAGAAAGTTCAGCATTACCCTACCTACCTACCTACCTACCTACCTACCTACCTACCTACCTACCGGGTATCTAGCTCACTGATAAGGTACCTCGAGAACAGGGCCCATTCAGTCCCCAGTACTGCAACACATTATACTACCACTTCCAGTCCCCACCAATTCTGTTTAATTTTGTGGACAGAGGGCCTTATTACAGAGGCCAGGCTGGCGTGGAACCAGAGGTGGTTCTTCCTCAGTCTCTTAGTCTGGGATTGCAGGCCTGGGCTATCATGCTCAGCTCCTCCCCCTCCTCCCCTCCTCCTTTTCCCTCCTCCTCCTCCTATTGCTATTCATTAGGACTTTGTAGGGCTGGATGGAACTTGCATATCTAGGCAAGTGCTCTACCACTGAACCTCATCTCCAGCCCCATCCACAGGTCTCTTTCTTGAGAAGACAGATGATTCTCAGAAGGAGCTTGCAGTAGTAGGTTTGAGCATCTGCAACCATCCCAGCGCTCTGGAGGCAGGGGCAGGATTGTGAGTTTGAGGTCACCTTGGGATGCATAGTGTGGCACTTCATCGTGCCACAACCTACTTCCCCCTGCCTGAAAAGCAATGGGAAAAAAACAACAACTCATGCTTGCCTTTTTTTAACGCTGTTTTCCATTTCCATCTATTTTGTTTATTTATTGCTCGTGTGTGTGTGTGTGTGTGTGTGTGTGTGTGTGTCACAGAGCTTGTGTGGAGTCAGAGGCTGACTTGAGGAAGTCAGTTGCTTTTGTTTACTGTGTCAGGCCTGGGGATTGAACTTAGATCCTCAGACTTGGTGGCAAGTGTCTGTAAGAGCTGAGCCATCTTACTGGCCTCCCCAACTCCAGGTCAGATGACCTGAATGGAAGCTGGAACGTATGTGAGTCCATCACAGACACCTCCCACACTCACTGAGTCTATCACAGACACCTCCCACACTCACTCGGAAGCATTGAAGTTTGTGACCAACCTGTGTCATGGCCTCTTGCTGTGTCAGTAGTCCTGCTGTTGGGCGTGGGAACAGTTGCTATTTCATGTATCTGGGTATCACTCACTCCTTGAGTAAGGCCCGTTTGTGTGCCTCCTGCTTTGGTGGAGAGCCAGGAGGAGGCCTGTGTACCTTAGCAGCTCTGTTTGAGCCAATCTTTCTTTTTTTTTTTCCCTGATGGCTTCGCTGGAGCTCAGCATCTGTTGAACCTCACCGGGATGTGGTGAGGGCTAATTAGATAATGCCTGGAAAGCACTTGGAGCTCCTCGGAGATGGGCTCTCTGCATGCATTATTAATAGCGATGGGGCACAGTGTTCCCAAACAGCGGATGGTGCCTCCTTAAACCCCTGGGGTAGGGGATAGGAAAGGCAGTGTGTGGGGGGGGGGCGGTGGGGGGATGGCTAGAGAACAGAAGGGGCTTGCAGTCTTGCAGTGTGGCGTGGGTGCTGAGTCTGGGGACAAGGACTGTTGTTGAAGGTGAAATACAAGCTATCTCTTCGACCGACCGACCTGCTGTGCTAACATGAAGGGGTGCAGAGGGCAGTTCCTGCTAAACCGGTCTGTGGGAGCCCCAGAGGGAATCTGTCAGCCTGGGTCCCTGCCAGGCTGTCCTTCCCTTGGGGTTATTTCCAATCAGGGGACCATGCCAGCTTCCAAGGCCACTTCTGGAGCTGGGCAACGTTCCCCCTGAGAATTCTCTCTGCTGACTCGCCGGCCCAGTTTTCTGAGGGAGGAGGGGCAGGGTGGCCTTCTTGATTTGTCCCCTTCCCAGTGCAAAGGTTGTGTGGGGGAGTGTGGCATGCAGATTCTAGAGGCACAGGGGTGGTTATTAAAGGACTGATTTGGGGTCGTCTGATGTCAGTGGCCTGGAATCCTTGCACATTAGAGGAGTTAATCTGCAGGACTTGAACTGTTTTCCTGTTCGCTGCACAGGGAGGTGGGTAGTCTGGCATGTGTGTGTTACCTAATAGATGAGGTCTTTGGATTGAATGTGTATCTCACACCCTAGTCTATGTTGAAGGTCTAACCCTGCGTCCTACTTTCCGTTGCTGTGATAAGACATCTAGGACAAAAGCAACTTAGAGAGAGAAAGTATTCATCTGGCTTCAAATCCAGGTTACTCCCACCATTCCCCTGGGGAAGTCAAAGTGACAGGGACTTGAGATAGCTGGTTACCTCATATCCACTGGTCACAAGAGCGAATACATTCACACTCACCTACTACTCAGCTCACTCTCTCCCCTTGTTCTGGATAATTTTATGTCAACTTGACACAAGCTAGGGTCATCTGAAAGGAGGGAACCTCAACTGAGAAAATGCCTCCATAAGAGCAGGCTGTAAGGCCTTTTCTTAATTAGTGACTGACGTGGGAGGGCCCATTGTGGGGGGAACCACCCCTGGGCTGGTGGTCCTGGGTTCTATAAGAAAGCAGCTTGAGCAAAGCCTTGGGGAGCAAGCCAGTAAGCAGCACCCTTCCATGACCTCTGCAACAGCTCCTGCCTCCAGGCTCCTGCCCTGTTTGAGTTCCTGTCCTGGCTTCCTTCAGATGAACTAGAATGTGGAAGTGTCAGCTCCATAAACCCTTTCCTCCCCAACTTGCTTCTTGGTCATGGTGATTTATCGTAGTAATGTAAACCCTAATTTGGACACCTCTCTTGTATTCTAGGCCCCAAACCCAGGGAACGGTACTGCTCACGTTTATTAACACAATCAAGGCACATACATACACACCAGACATGTCCATAGACCAATCCCTCACGGAGACTCTCCTTTTGGGTGATTCTAGGTTGTGTCAAATGAACATTTAATTAGACATTTAAATCTAGCTACCATACTGCTAAAGTGATGGTGTTTGGAGATGGGGTCTCTAGGGGAATTAGATGTGGTCATGAAGGGGTTAGTACCCAATGAGGAGATACAAGGCAGCTCCCTGTCCATGATGCACACAGTGATCTGATGGGTTTCCTTTGTTTAGAAAGAGTTCCCTTACCAGAGTCAGAACATGCTGTTTCCTGCTCTCTTGGGTTTCTTGTCTCTAGAACCATGAAAAATTAAATTTCTATGACTTAAATCCCCTAGTCTGATACATGTTAAGTACCATTAATCCAAAAATTCCAAAACTAAGATGATCCAAAACCTGCATTTTTTAAAAGCGCTGGTATGATCATTCCACACCATGACACTTTGTTACCTGTATTAGGCTATACACAAATATATAAAATTGCACTGAGGTTATGCTGTAAGTTGTATGTTAAACAGGAATGAATTTTGTGTTTTGATTTGGGTCCACTCTCCAAGATGTTTTTCACTGTATCTATTCCAAGGAGTGCTTGGCAGCAAATGACTTTAATCCCAGCCCTAGGAGGAGAAGTAGGCAGGTCTCTGTGAGTTTAAGACTAGCCTGGTTTATATAGCAAGCTCTAGGCTAGCCAGAACTATACAGTGAGATGTTATCTTAAAAAACAAACAAACAAAAACAAAGACAAGAAATGAGAAAATATGTGTATATAGGAAGAAGAACTTTAAAATACTCGTGATCCCAAATATTCTACTTTATTAGATTTATTCTATGCATATAAATGTTTTGCTTTCATGCTCATATCTATATATGTATGTATGTATGTATGTATGCCACGTACATGCCTAGAACCCTCAGGGTGTTCTAGTATCCTAGAAGAGGGTGTTGCATCCTCTGCTATTGGAGTTACAGATTGTTCTGAGCGTGTGCGTGTGTGTGTGTGTGTGTGTGTGTGTGTGTGAGCGCGCGCGTGTATGCAGGTGACCACTGAAGTCAGAAGGGAACTTTGAATCTTTTGGAGCTGGAGTTACAGGTGTTTGTGAACTCCTCTGTGGAGTGCTAGAATCTAAACTGTGGTATTCATATCTGCAGAGCCATCTCTCCAGCCTGGTCCCAAATACTTTGGATAAGAATATTCAACCTACATTGCTGTGATGGCAGCCCAAACAGACATAGCACCCTCCTGATACTGGTTGCTCAGAATATGATCATTTTGGCGGATGTGGGTATATGTGGGGGTATGATGGCAAGGTGGTTACTGATGTTACTAGTTAAAATGGAATTATATTGGCTGGACGTGCCCCAATAATAACCCAATAAGAAGAGTTAATCTGCAGGACTTGAACTGTTTTCCTGGTGCCCCATAACCCTATGTGATTGGTGTCTTTGCGTGAGAAGAGACTTGGAGAGAGACAAAAGTAGAGGGAAGAAAATGTTAAAAGAGTTCAGGAAGAAGGCTAAGTGGCCATGGCGGACAGGGTGACTAATGTGATCCTATTTCATAAATCATCAAGGAGTGACAACAACATCATTTGTTAAGAGAAAGGCATGGGCTTTAGCTCAGTGAATATAGCTTAGTGCACGGTCCTGTGTTCAAACTGTAACGTTAAAGCAGAAAAAGAAAGAAAGAAAGAAAGAAAGAAAGAAAGAAAGAAAGAAAGAAAGAAAGGGAGAGAGAGAGAGAGAGAGAGAGAGAGAGAGAGAGAGAGAGAGAGAGAGAGAGAAAATCAAGAGGCACAGAGGAAACTCTCCCTCAGAGTGTTGGGATTTGGAACCTTGTGGTGGCTGTCCAAGGCAATTAATACTCTGGGTCCTAAGGGGTTTCGTTTGTCCATTGAGGCAGACTCCAAATGTCTCCAAGCTGTAAAAGCCAACCAACCCCAGAAACCTTAGCCCTCTTTGTTTCTCTGTTTGAGCCAGGCTGTGCCCTTGAACTCTCAGGTTCTTTCACTGAGGCCAGGCCTTCCTGCTGCCAAGATCTAACATAAAAATGTTCAAAGATACAAAGGAGCTTAGAAACCCAGGGGTTTGGGGTGAGTTGGCTGTGGTAAAGCCAAGCCGCCTTCCTGTTCAGAGAGCGCTTCTGAATATCTGAAGTTTCAAGTCCGTCTTTCTCCTCATGAATCATGTGGTGACATTTTTATTAGAGGACACCTGAACTCATCAAAGGTCAGGCTCATAAATTACCCCGGGAAACACAAGTTTAGTATGCATTAGTAAAAAAAAAAAAAAAAATCCCTATGAGTTAGGTGATCTGAAGGAGATAGTATTGAGACATCTTCGCTGGGCCTGACACCGGCCGTGTGGGGTAGATATTTGAGAGCTACCAGTCCTCCAAACTCATTCCCTTCCATAATTCCAGATCACAGGGCCTCAGATAAGTAACTTTAAGGTGCATAAACTGTAGCTTCTGTTCATCGTGTGTATGAACAAGCCCAATAAAATATATCACATTACCAGAGCCCTCTGTACTCTGTTATTTAAACTAGTAATTAGGAGTCTTAAAGCTGGCTTTCCTACAGCTGTCTAAACCACCAGCCATCCCTTCCTGGTTCCGGGTGGAGGAGAAGCACCCTGGGCAAATTTGGCCGCAGACACCTGGCAAGATCTTAGGTTAGATTACAGTCTTTCAGAATTAAGCCGAAAACTCAGGTGACCTGGAGACCAGAGTCTAGGTCTATGAGGCCCATTCTGTATTGTAACCTGAGGCTTGGCCTTCAGGTAGTGACACCTGTATCCCTGGGATGGGCTGCTAGGACTGATCTAGGAAAGAAAGACCCCTTCTATGTGTCAGGGAAGCTACCCACTTAATTCATACCAAACAAGGCTTTATGTTTTCTAGTATTGAGCATAATTGGAATTTAGGTTGAGAAGAGATGCAGGAATCTGTGTGGGAATAACTTATGTTCTTCCAGGTTGGATGAAATGATCCCCAAGGCGTGACTTCAGGGTTGTTTTTTTTTTTTTTTTAAAAAGTAGTTTCCAGAGCCACGTGTGGCAGTATATTACTCCAATCCCATCATTCAGAAGGCTGAGGCAGGAGGAGCACTAAGAGTAAGGAGCCAGCCTGGGCTCTATACTGAATTCTAGGTCAGCCTGTGTCTAGAGCAAGACCCTGTCACAAACACAAACAACCAATGGATAAACAAAGGTGTGTGTGTTTGGGGTAAGGGCAAGACAGCTTTGATCCTTAGCAACCTCCAAGTCTTCCCAACAGTTATCAGGGCCTGTTGGTGTTCACGTCACCCACAAGCAGCCCTTACATCCAAACTCAACTGTGAGTGTGTGTGGGTAGATGACTAGTTGAACCGGTAGCTTCCTGGGAGTTTGGTTTTGTGGGCATTTGTGTGGAAGCAGCCATGGTCGTCTAGTTTGGCATGGCATCGAGCATTACAGTGACCTGGCAGCTCTAAGCCTTAAAAAGGTCAGACTGTCAGGGGCCTTGAATGCAGACTACAGGGGCCCTGGTCTAGTCTGTTAAGGGAGGAGCGGTGATTATAGAGCTCTGCCTTGGGGAAGGGGGTAATTAGACCTCTTTGGGAAGATGGCTCTGATAAGCAGGGCAGAAGGTGTATTGAGAGGAAGTGTACACAGTCAGGTGAGTCTTGGGCCTGAGAAATACAGTTAAGGGGCTAATGCAGTAAAAACATGTGATCCCCGGGAGGCAAACCAGAGAAGTGGGAGTCAAATAAAGGGCAGAATAACCTGGAAGACTGAAGAAAAACAAACAAACAAGTAAACCTGACACAAAGCTAGGCCTCACAGAAGTTTGGAGGGCCTGGTTCCATCCCTGAAAAAGAATAAAAGTAGTTACAAAACCTATTTAAGGGGCTGGCAAGATGGCTCAGGTAAAGGTGCTTGTCACCAAACCTCTGTTCCATACCCAGAACCTACATGGTGGGAGGAGAGAACAGATTCCTGCAACTGTTCTTTGAATTCCTCATGCACTTACATGCATGCATTCACACACTTGCGCACATGTGCACACACATACCATACATACACATACCATACATACACATATATACCCAGCACACACACAAATATACACACATGCACACAAACACCATACACATACATGAATATACATACACCACACACATATGCACACATACCATACACATATATACACACCATACACACACATACACTCATATATACACAAGCACACACACACATAGGCAACCACCATATACATACATATACACATACACATACACATACACATACACATACATGAACACTACACACATATACACAGACACACTGAATACAAAATTGAATTTGCTTACTCCTTGGACACTTTCAATTTCTTCCTGGAGCCATTCCCCAGAAGATATTTTATAAGAACCAGTGAACACTGAGGAACTACTTGGCCTAAGAACCTGATGGTCAGTTTTTCAGGAGAACATTTGGGTTTCTGGTTTCCAGATCTCTTTCTGATTCTAACACACACACACACACACACACACACACACACACACACACACAGACGTACAAAATTTCATTACAAACAAGTAATACAATTAAAAGAGTTTATCCACAATAAAGTCTGGAAAATGAAACAACATCTACCTCCCCCCGGGCTCCCTGATGAAGATGAACTCCTCCAATTCACCTTTCACTAGTGAAAACAGCCAGCAGTTGTGTGTCAGCCAAGGCACCAGCAGTGTGTCGGCCAAGGCACCAGCAGTGTGTCAGCCAAGGCAGTTTTCAGATGCAACACCTCAGGGTGATTTGAATAATAAATGCAATAGATTGTCTTGCTTCTACTGGAAAACCTCGGAGCCGAGGAACACTTCTTAGGGTTTAGGAACCCTGTCCAAGAGCCCCTTTGCTTGGGGATCTCTCTGATGACTGCGGCTTTGCTCATCCCAAGTTCAGCTCATCTCAGAGTCACGAGATCACTGACTACTCCTTCCGCTTCTCCTACCAGCTCATGAAGGAGTCACCCAGAGAGTCAGGAACTTCCCACAAGTCCTGATGGCATCTTTACAGCTCCACTGGCCGCTAAGAGATGGGTCACTTGGGGACGTGCCTTCTATGCGAGCATGAGGACCCAAGTTTGGATCTGTGCACACATGAAAAGCTAGATACAGCAACTGACACTGGTAAACCCGGAGCAGAGACAGGAGGACCCTAGGATATGCTGTCCGGCCAGTCTAGCTGAATATGTGAGCTCCAGGTCCCAGTGAGAGATCCCGTCTGCAAATATCAAGTGGACTGGGAGTTTTGGTGCATGTCTTTTATCTCAAGGCCTGGGAGGCAGACACAGATGGGGCTCTGTGAATTTTAGACTAGCCAGGTCTACATAGTGAGTTCAAGGACAGCCGGGGCTATTTAGAGAGACCCTATCTCAAAACTAAACAAAACAAAACAACAGCAAAACAAACCCAAAAAGCAGAAGGTGAAAAGTAACTGAGAAACACACACACAAGCACATGTACCCTCACACATACACATCCTCCACCCCACCTCTACCTTCTCTTCCATCTGGATCGATCACCTGTATAAGGAAGAGGCAGGCAGATTGGCTTGCCCTACATGCAAGCATACTTGACTCCTGGAGTTGGTACCCAATGGCTATGATCTGGGCCCATGGGACAGGGACGAGGGACTGACATTGGTGGTAGGATCCACAAACTTTGACCACCCCTCAATTGGTTAGGGATTCCTCACAGTTTTTCCTGGTACATTATGTGGTGATCTAGAGAGGACAACAGAAGAGGGATTAGGGGTCGGGAAGGGAGGAAGAGTGAGAGACAGAGAGAGAAAGACAGAGATACACACACACAGAAAGAGAGAAAGAAGAGGGAGAGAGAGGGAGGAGAGAGAGAGAGAGAGAGAGAGAGAGAGAGAGAGAGATCAGACACAGATACAGAGATACAGGTGGGGCCAGGGCTGAGCAAAGGCAGCTAGCTCTCTAACAACCTGAAGCGTCTGTGGGCTGCTGTGGAACGCCATTCTCACAGGGCTGGTTGGGCCACCCCACCCTCTACAGCCACACTCTCCTCCAGGGCTACAGAACATTCCCCCAAGCCTCGCCCAGAGTCTCTCTCTCTCATTCTCTCTCTCCCCTAGAGAGTGAGTTTAGTTCACACAGGCCTGGAAGTCAGAGCAGCCCTCTGCCTTAGTGCTGGCCTTACAGGCACGAGCAAGACACCGAGTGTGGTAGTCACTTTTCTTATATGTGTCTGAGGCACAAACTTTGGGTCGCCCCCTCCCTGTACAATGAGAAGCGGCTCTTCCCTGACACCTCCTTGAGGAAGACCATGGGGCCTTAGTCTGCAACAGCAGAGTGGGCTGGCCCTGAACTCCCTTTAACCAGCTCCACAGCACCCTGCAGACAAATCCCAGGGAACCCACAAGGGTTTCGTGCTTCAATCACTCACTGAACTTTGCGCACCCACTCAGATGTCAAGTGTTTATGGAATGCTTACCACACACCAGACATTCTTCTGCACACTGGGTTGGCAGAGGAAGCAGAAGTCTTGCTGAATGAGAGTGCTGGCCCCAGCTTTGACCTGGTGGTGGTGGTGACAACATGGACCAGAGGAGCTAGAGGCTAACCTGGGCTACACAGTGAGATACCCCCTCTTCCCCTGTTTAAAAAAAACCAAAAACATCCCAAACAAAAATGAAATCTCAGTCATCATCACTGGGAAACTTTCATAACATTAGGTGATGAAGTAAGAAATATGTTTATAGCCGGGCGTGGTGGCACACGCCTTTAATCCCAGCACTTGGGAGGCAGAGGCAGGCGGGATTTCTGAGTTTGAGGCCAGCCTGGTCTACAGAGTGAGTTCCAGGACAGCCAGGGCTACACAGAGAAACCCTGTCTCGAAAAAACAAACAAAAAGAAAGAAAGAAAGAAAGAAAGAAAGAAAGAAAGAAAGAAAGATGTTTATATAATTAGTTAAGAAACTGCAGTGCTGTGGAAAAAAAATAAAGCAGAAAGCACACTCTGAGGGACTCCTTTATTTGCTGGTAGAAGCAGGGGTAGATGAAGCTCAGTGATCCCGGCATGGGGGAAGCTGAAACAGGAGGATGGACAGGAGTTCGATGTCATTCTCAGCTCTAGGGTAAGTTCAAGAACAGCCTAGGAAAAGAGAATTTGTCTTAAAAAACAAACAAACAACCCCCCTCCCCGAAGCAACCAGCCGAAAAGGAAAAGGAAAAGGAAAAGGAAAAGGAAAAGGAAAAGGAAAAGGAAAAGGAAAAGAAAGCAGAATCAAATTGGGGTGGGATGGGGGGGTGCAGCTGTTACTCTCTACAGGGCCATGAGGTACTTCCTGAGGTGAAAGTCCCACTGGGTGCCACTGAGTTCAGGCACAGAAGAATCTGGGTGTGAGTCCTGCAGTAGCCTGTTTTCAGCATAACAGTCCCTCCCCTACAGTTATCCAGTCTGATCTAGCTCTCTGGTCTCCAGAGGGAGGACAGACTCATCAAACTAAGCTGTCCCAGGGGTTGGAGGTTTAGCTCAGTGCTTGCCTAACAAGCAAAGGCCTGGGTTCCATCCTCGGTTCTGAGGCTTGGGTGGGGCAGGGAAGCCAGTCCAGGTTATGTCTGTTCTTCCGTGCACTTGGGCGACTGACATAAGAGGACCGGGAACTCCCCACCATCTATTATTTTATGAATAGACAGGTGTCCCCCAGTCATGTTGGTATTCCTGGTGGCACATGGCCATTTCTCTAAATCAGCTTTTTTTTTTTTAATTAAAGATTTTATTTATATGAGTACACTGTAGCTGTCTTCAGACACACCAGAAGAGGGCATCAGATCCCATTACAGATAGTTGTGAGACACCCTGTGGTTGCTGGGAATTGAACTCAGGACCTCTGGAAGAGCAGCTGGTGCTCTTAACTGCTGAGCCATCTCTCCAGCCCCTAGATCAGTTTTTCTTCCCCTCACTTGAGGGAGGACTGGTTAGTGGAGGCCCCTTCGAGGCAGGGGAGGCATCTGTTTAGCCCGTGCATTCTTTGACCTGGTTGTTTAAGGTGGCCATTAACTTGAATGAGTTGTCACGGGAAATATGTGCTTTGTGCATTTCAAAGATAAGTATTATTTTTTTTTATTGCTAATTAGGGTTGGGCTCACACACATTTGTCATGTTACTATGTCATATTCATTTGTCCTTTCCAACCCAATGGCCTTAATTAATCTTCTTCTGTCCACTCTGTGTTACAGCCTGGCTGTAACTCAGGCTGCTCGGGTAATGGCATCTTTTCCTAGGAAACCTTGAATGTGAAGGCTGAAGCCAGAGTGAGTTTTGTTTAAGAGCGTTAAACGTGGATAAACGCAGGAACTAGTCTCACCATAGAGAATGTTGTTTTTATTTATTGTTATTGTCATTTTGATCTTTTTAAAGCAGCGTCTTGCTGGGCATGGTGGTACATGCCTTTAAACCCAGCACTTGGGAGGTCTGGCAGGGGGATCTCTGTAAGTCCCAGGCTAGCCTGGGCTACATAGAGACCTGACCTTAAACAAACAAACAAACAAAAACAAAGCAAAATAAGTCATATAGCTCAAGCTGACCTTAAGTTCTCAATATACCTAGGGTGGCCTTAGTCACATGATCCTTTTAGCCTCTTAAATTGTTGGGATTACAAATATGTACCATGATGCCTCACTCAAAGTAAACTTTAGAAATAGGGAAATAGAGGAAGGTCACCAATTTGCTCTTCATTTTCCTCTTTTCTTTGATATAGTACTTTGCTATGCAGTTCAAGCTGTCCTAGAACTCACTCTATAGCCCAGGCTGGTCTCCTCACATTCCGTGGTGATTTTCCTGCCTCAACCTCCTTCTAAGTGCTGGGATATAGGCACGAGTCACCAGGCCAGCTCCTGGTCACATTTTGTTTTTCTTTTTATCTTTTTTAAACATTTAGTGTGCACATGTGTACATGAGTGTGTGTCTGTGTGGGCAGGCATGTGCATGTGTGCGTGCGTGCAGGCACGTTGGTGTGTCAGGATGTGATGATGTACAGGAGATCAGAAGACAGCTCGGGGGAGTTGGCTCTTGACCTAAATCAGATCACTAGGGCAAACCTGCTTGGCCACCTCTCTGTTCAAGTTTCAAGGTTTCTAAGATTTGGTTTTGATGTTATTTCTCTCCATAATGTGTTTCTGAATTGACCTTAGCTTCACAAAGACAAAACAACTCTCTGTTCCTGATGCCTACCTAAGACTGTTCATCTAGGTGTCAGTGATGACACTTTCATTGTGTGCAATCCCTGTTAACTGTTGTCTGCCTTTATTGACTTTAGGGTTGAGGTACCATTCCTGACTCTGTCTGGCACACACTCAGAGCTTCTTGTGAATGGAATGAAGGACTAATTCCGTCAGGGTTTCTCTGTGTAGCCTTGGCTGTCCTGGAACCCACTCTGTAGACCAGGCTGGCCTCAAACTCACAGAGAAAGGACCAATTCTTAAACACAAAATGAACTCCTTACCTGGTTTTTAATCAGATTCCCTTGGACCTCAGTGTTCTAAGACAAGCCTGATTTATGATTAACTTAGCCCGGGTCAGGTGTTATTGCTGATTTTGCTTTTCCCTCAAGACAAAAGATGATCATAGTTCACTTTCATGTTTAGGTTCCTCCTCCGACATGGAGAATGAGACCATGCCCTTGTGCATGTCCTGTGAGGCATGCTTTCTAGCCATAGATCATTTTTAATAGCAGAATATAGTCTGGAATATTAGTGTTCCCCTGATTTCAAATTTCTTTTTTTTTTTTTTTTTTTTTTTTTTTTTTTTTTTCGAGACAGGGTTTCTCTGTATAGCCCTGGCTGTCTTGGAACTCACTCTGTAGACCAGGCTGGCCTCGAACTCAGAAATCCTCCTGCCTCTGCCTCCTGAGTGCTAGTATTAAAGGCGTGCGCCACCATGCCCGGCCTGATTTCAAAATTCTAATCATTGCCTTAATAAATTAAAGTGGAAAAACAGATGCACATTTGTGTGTAGGCACAGATTCCTCAGTTCGAATGTGTAGGCCAGAAAACAGCTTGCAGAAGTCACTTCTCCTTTTTTTTCCCCCCTCGGTCCGGTCAACCCTGCTTGCTCTGGTCTGTCCTGCTTGCTCTGGTCGGCCCGCTCACTCAGTCCCTGTTCTCTCCGGTCCGAGGATTTATTTATTATTATTCATAATAATATATTCATATAGCTGACTTCAGACGCACCAAAGGAGGGTGTCAGATCTCATTACGGGTGGTTGTAAGTCACCATGGGGTTGCTGGGATTTGAACTCAGCACCTTCGGAAGAGCAGTCGGGTGCTCTTACCCACTGAGCCATCTCATCAGCCCCACTTCTCCTTTTTTACTAAGTCGGTGCTAGGCATCAAACTTGTGTCCTCAGGCTTGAGAGCAGGTGCCTTTACGCCATGGGCCATTTTGCCAACCTCCTTTTTTTTTTTTTTTTTTTTTTTTTGAGGCAATGCCTAGGGTAGATCAGCCTGGCCTTGAATTTACAGCCTCACCCTCCTGAGTCCTGGATGATAGGCAGCCATTACCACACCCAAGCCCTCGCCAGTTCTGATGAAGCTACGGAGTATCGGGAGGCCCAAGATGTAGGAGGCACATCCATGGCCAGTCCAGTGGGTGAGGATTCCAAACCTCTGAGTCTTCCCTTGAGCAGTGTAATTCAATCTGAGCTCCTCTTGCCCATGGCCTGGCAGATGAATGACTGTCCTCTGATGGACCAAGGAGGGATGATAACAAGAGAATGGGACGAATTAGGTCAAGCTCCGACCTCTGTCTCTGCCTGACTTTTCTTGCTCCAGTTGGCCAAGGCTGGCTATTTTATCTGCTCCTGACAAAGAGTTTTCAGTGATTATAACCAGGTTAAGCTCTCAAATGAGCACAAGCTAAGAATAAATACAGCCCCAGGGAACGTGCTCATTAAAAACACCCGCAGAGCTGAACGAAGCGAAACCCCGACTGTAATCCCAGCACTCAGGAGGCTGTGGCCGGGTGATTGAAACTTTGAGGTCAGCTTGGGCTATACAGTGAGTTCAAGGTCAGCCTGAGCTGTATAGGGAGACCCTAGCAACCAACCAATCAACCAACTCAAAAACGTAAGAATTAAAAGAAAGTAAACTGAGCTGAAAAACAAAACAAACAAACAAACAAACACACCTTCTGTAAAATCCTTGGGACCCTATGAGTTTCAGAATGGGATCTACCACCCCTAGAAGGGTCTCTTGCAGTATTGTGCAAATGTCATACGGTTTCTTCAGCCAAAGGCTAGCCAGGGAATGAGATTAAGTCTATTAATAACCTTCTGTCAGTTCAGGTCAGGCCAAGCCTTGACACCCAATGAGTTATCTAATAATGGTTGGGGGGAACTTCTTGAATTTCCTAGACTCTTCATTGCCTTGCTGGCTCTTTCCCACCTCGTTCTTCCACTGGATTAGACAATTGCCATCATTAGGATCTTTAGCCACTGTCCCCTGCATGCCTCTAGGGATAAGAGAGTTGAGTTTTTCCATCCAAAAATGTTGCCTTTACTTGTTATTAATGGAAATGGGTTTATGACAGGTTGACACGTGGTTTGTAGAATTTTGCCAATTCTAAGAGTGTTTGGAGTTCTGGAGACCATCTCTTTACTTTTTTCTTAGATGTTAGTCACATACTCCACCACTGAGATTCATCCTTAACCTCCTCTAGCTTTAAAAAGAAAAGTCATATTTATGTAATTCAAATGACAAAT
Organism: Mus minutoides; assembly: GCA_902729485.2. Classification (NCBI taxonomy): domain Eukaryota; kingdom Metazoa; phylum Chordata; class Mammalia; order Rodentia; family Muridae; genus Mus; species Mus minutoides. Next base: position 41,429 of record LR754340.1, on the reverse strand, counting down.
ATTACATGGATGAGATTTTGGAATGTAGGAGTTACCACCATCCTCCAGTGGAGAACTGTGGGATTATGTCTTGTTATGACCTGTGAGAATGTTGGAAGTGGAAGTTGCTGGTTACATTGGTAGGGGAACCACGTCCTTCCAAAAGGTATGTTAATGTCCTAATATCTGGTGACTATGAATGTGCCTTACTTGGGAAAAGGGCCTTTGAACATGTAATTGGGGTAAGGATACAAACAGGAGATCACCTTCAAATGGGCGGGCCCCAAATCCAGGAGGTTCCCAAGAAAGACTGCAAAGGAGAGGCAGAAAGCCTACAGGGAGAAAGTCATAGGGAAGCAGGCTGGGATTGGAGAGGTCCAGGTACAAGTTGAGAAACACTGATGATTGTTGGTGGCCACCGGAAGCCAGGAGAAAGGCACGCATGGCATGGAGAAGCCAACCCAGCTGCCATCTTGATTTTGACTTAGTAGCTCCTTGAACTGTGTGAATGGATTCCAAGTTTGTTGTTCTTTGTGCGACAACCTCAGACGTTGAGACCGCCCGTTTGTTTTAGATTGTGTCATTTAGTGGCCCATGGGAGACTTAAGAAGCAAGAAGGTTAGGGGCTTAGGATTGTAGTTTGCTGGTCTGGGTCCCAGTTCTACCCACTGAGCCTCAGCTTCCTCGTCTCTGAGATGAGAATGATGTGATAACACGGTGGGTTGGCCACAAATGGAATGCGCCTCCCTCAAATCTATGTGTTCAAGTCCTCACTCCAAAAGTGATGGAATTGGCTGGTGGCACCTAAGGGTTCTGGATGCGATAGTATCTTTCTGGTCTGAATGTTTGTAATCCCCTCACCCTTATATGTTGAATGGTCATACCCAATGCTATAGTAGTGAGAGATGGAGTCTTTAGGACATGGGCGCAAAATCCTTGAATAGAACGTTTTGTTTTTCTTGAGATGAGTTTCATCATTCTGTAGTTTAGGCTGCCTGAGAACTCGCCAGTACTCCATGTTGAGCTAACTACATAGTCTAGGTTAGCTTTGAACTCGAGATGACCGTCCTGCCTCAACCTCCTTCTTGCTGGCAGTGCAGACACAGGCTACCACGCCTGCCTATGATTGACAGTCTTAGAAAAGTGACCCAGGGACTTCTTTGTCCATTCTGCCATAAGAGAAGACAGCAAGAAGTTGAGCCTTCACTAGACACCAGATCTGTTGTTCTTCCAGCTAGTCTCTAGAATTCTGGTCAATCTGTTTCTATTGTTTATTAAATACTCAGTTGAAGGTAATCTGTTACACTAGCATATAGTTAAGATAATGACCTTATAAAAGAGACTCCCGAGGCCCCCCTGACCCTTCTACTGTGTGAAGCCATAGCACAAAGATGAACAGCTATGACCTTTGAAACAAGTGCTTGTCAGACACTGAGTCTGCTGGCAGAGTGCAGATGAGTAGTAACTGAGACACAAGAGGTGAGCTGCACTTGGCATGTATTCTTTTCCTCCCTCCCTCCCTCCCTCCCTCCCTCCCTTTCTTTCTCCTTCTCTGACTTCTCTGAGACAGACTCTCACTATACAATCCAGGCTGGCCTTAACCTTCCAAGCACTGGGAATTCTGGATACATACCATCACCAGCTTCAATAAATGTTACTAGATTATCGAATGGAACCTAGACTAGAGTTTCCTGGGCTGCAAATAGGACCAAGCCAAGGTAACGCATTTAAAAATATGATTTTAATCTTTAAACTGCTCAGAACTCAGAGCAGTCTGCCTTTCTTCCTAACTTCTTTCCATGCCTAAAACCTCCTCCCTTTAGGACATATATTTGTAGGGGCTTGCAGACATTTGTTATCAGAATAATGGAATCTTCAAGCTTATCAGTCATCCAGTGCTGTTTTTTTTTTTTCCCTTGTTCCGGTCGACCCTGCTCGCTCTGCTCGACCCCGCTCGCTCCGGCCAGCCCCACTTGCTCCTGGCCGCCCCCGTACGGCCCCCGCTTGTTCCAGCCAGCCCCGCTCGCTCCGATCGGCTCTGCTTGCTCCGGTTTTGGCCCCGCTCGTTCCGGCCATCCCCGTTCGGCCCCACTCACTCCGGCCCTGCTAGCTCCGGCGTCCCCGCTTGCTCCGGCCGTCCCCGTTCGGCTCCGCTCGCTCCGGACAGCCTGGCTTGCTCCGGTTGGTCTCTCCGGTCCCAGGATTCATTTCTTATTATTCTTCATAAGTACGCTGTAGCTGACTTCAGACGCACCAGAGGAGGGCGTCATATCTTGTTACGGGTGGTTGTAAGCTACCATGTGGTTGCTGGGATTTGAACTCATCACCTTTGGAAGAGCAGTCGGGTGCTCTAACCCGCTGAGCCATCTCACCAGCCCCATCCAGTGCTGTTTTTTTCAACTTTGAATACCCAGAGGGAGCTCCCCTAGCTCATCATGGAAATACATCCTCAAGTTCTATTGAGTGTTCAGTAGAAGTCTAACAGAACTGTTGTCGATGGAGAGACAATGCCAGAGGACCGGATGAGACTCTGTTTTGTTTTGAGAGGGTGGTATTTGCCAAGTGTGGTAGCACAAGCATTTGGGCAACTCACAGATAATTGAATTAACAATATATAGTTTCTTCCAGAAAAAGATTTACAAGACACCGAGAGCATGGGAGAAGTAATACATGTCTTTCTAATGCATCACAACTACTGAATGTTCCACTGTGTTCCTCCATGTTCTACTGTAATGTTAGGTTCTCTCCAGGACCAAATCAAGGCCACAAAAGTTCAGTGAATTGTTTGTGGTCACAGTTGTTTAGTGGCAGGGCTAAAATTGATACATGGGATTTTGGACACAATCCTTGTTTTCCACATCTGATGAGTCAGAGGCGGTCAAGTCTTTACTATTCCCCTCTCTGTGTCTCTGTCACTGTCTGTCTGTTTCTCTGTCTCTAGAGATTGAACCTGGGACCTTGAACAGGCTAAACAAGTGCTCTACCTCTGAGCGGTAACCTCAGCCCTTGTGTATTAGTTTAACATCACACATGGCCTGGCCAGTCATTGCTATCGAGTTCACAAAGTTCACAGTTCAGGTGGGGAATCTAGCCATAGGACAGCTTGGGCAGTGAAAAGCAGAAAATCCCTCACTCTTAAAAAAAAAAAAAAAAAAAAAACCAAACTATTTATTTACTTGTGTGTGTGTGTGTGTGTGTGTGTGTGTGTGTGATGCATGTGTGTATGTATGCTTGTGTGTGAGGGCAGCACACCTCCCAAGCTGCGTATGTCAGAGAATAATTTCGGGTGTTGGTCCTTCCTTCCCACCTTGTTTTTGAGGCAGTGTCTCTCTTGTCATTTGCTGCTGTACTCGAGAGACCCTTTTGGGGGATGTCCTGTCTTTGTCTCCCATCTCTTGTAGTAGTGATGGGACTACAGACATGTGCCACCAGGCTTGTTTTTACATGGCTTTTGGGGCTTGGATTTGGGTCATTCATTAGCCTTGAATGACTGGCTATGGCTTTTACCTGCTTAGCCATTGCCCTGGTTCTAGAAACTCTTCTTGAGCAGGAGTGCGGACTTGGGAAGATCTGGGGTACCTCAGGGCACCATGGGGTACCAGAAATGGAACGTCATTGGCAGAAGCATTGCTCTATCTTTTGCTTTTTTCACACTCTTCCCTGGAGACTCCTAACTTTTATTCTACCTATTTTTTTTTCTCCAAATTGAGGCTAATGGATCACCATGTAACCCACTGTTATTCCAGTGGGATGAATTCAAGTTTGATGGTTGGGGTTGTAGTTTTCTGGTGTGTGCAAGGTCCTGGCTTCAATCCTCAGCCCTGATCATAGCAAGTTATACAAACCATCAAAATTAATAATTTTTAATAATAATAATTAATAATTGTTTGCCTGTATTTTTATGTGTGTCATGATACATGGAAAGAAGCAACTGAGAGGGGAAAACGGTTTATTTTGGTGTACAGTTCCAAAGGGATACAGTTCTCCATGGTGTGTGGTTTTACTGGGGTTTTAGGTTTATTTATTTAGTTTTTTTTTTTTTTTCATGTTTTACTTAAGGATTTATTGTTGTGATGAGACAGCATGACCTTACAAAGGAAAACATTTAATTTGGGGCTGGCTTACAGTTTCAGAGTCCATTATTGTCATGGCGGGAAGCATGGTGGCATGCCGCAGGAGCTGAGAGTTCTACATCTTGATCTGCAGGCAGCAAGGAGAGACTTTGTGCCACACTGAACATAGCTTGAGCATAGGAGACATCAAAGCCAACCCCTACAGTGACACACTACCTTTAACAAAGACCACACCTATTCTAGCAAGGCCACTCCTCCTAACACTGCCACTCCCTATTCAAATGTATGTGTTTAAGGGGGCCGTTCCTATTCAAACCACCGCAGTGGGGACAAATGACACCTGTGAGGGAAAACATGGTTGAAGGGGCAGAAAGCTGGCTGGTCACATTTGCATCTATACCCAAGATATAGAGATCAAGGACAGAAAGTTGAGCAAGGCTATAAAACATTAAAGCCCGCCCCCAGTGATGTCATTCCTCCAGCAAGACTCTGCCTCCTTAATCAGTTCTACCAACTGGGGACTGAGTGTGTGTATCCACGAGCTTATGGAGAATATTCTCATTCCAATCACAACCACGCACTTCTGGTTTTGGTAGTTATTTCCTAAAGGCATGCTGCAAGCTCATGACGGGTTAATTTTCTCCTAGCTTCAGAACTTGGGCGACTCTGGGATTTCCCACGGTAGGAAGTATCTAGGCTTTATTGAAGGAAGAAAGAGACTCAAAGGGAAGACAGAAAACCTAGAGGGCCACAGGATCTTTGAGCAGTGCCAAGATCATGTTAGAAGAAGGAGCAGGGACAAGAATACGGTCCGAGTATTAAGTCCGTTTGGGTTCTTAACACTCTGGGGTTCGCTAGGGACTTGAGCGAGAATGGGGCTGTTTACTTATAGCATCTGACAGTCCAGAGGTCTGTTTGTTGGTGGTCTCTGTTGTTTTTCCTGCTTCCACTCTAACTGTAGGTCTTTTCTGCATCTTAAAACGGAGTTCTCTAATTGGCAGGAAGTGAACGGCCAGCCAATCACAGACGGGCTCAGAGCCCCCATGCTGTGCAGGTCATTCCAACTGAGCAGCGCAGGGGTGCTTGCCTTCATATCAAATGTTCACCACAGTCCAGTCAAGTTTTGCTAAACGTGGCAGGGGCCCATGGAACCAAGCAGATCAGTCTTCACAGGAGGACCCTCTAGGAAGTGGCTGAGGTGTTTGTGGTACTCACTCCGGAACTTAGGCTTGGGGCTTCTGGTGGGTTCTTTGAGTTCTCTGTCAGCAAGTCAGGTGGTGCCGCAGACCTGAAGTGGGCGGGGCAGTTAGTGGGAACCGACAAGAAGGAGGTGACAATAAAAATGACAGCAGACATTTATTGAGTGCCTATGACATGCCAGGGCTCGTTCTCAGCACTTGACATCTATTGTAAAACCAAGTGATAAATCAATACCCCATAAAACACAATTGGTTATACGGCAATTATCTCTTAGTCCTCTGGCTGCTTCCATACTCATGTGGGAGCTGAGTCAAATTCCAATGTTTTGGGGGAAGAAGAGTCTTTATAATATAATCTATGGTCTAGCTTTACCATCTCTTGTGTTCCTGCCCCACCTCTCCCATCTGGTCAGGAACACATAACTTCCTCTCCACTATGGTTTCTTCTCACCTGCAGGGGTAGGGGAAAAACAGGGTGTGTGTGTGTGTGGGGGGTGTCGTGGAGAGGGTGGGCTGATTCTGGCTAGTTGTGACGACAATAAGACTATTTCACCCTAAGGTGGCACCTCCCTATGTGTACAAGCTGGCTTTGAACATGTGGGTTCAAGCAATCTTCCCGTCTTAGTTTCCCAAGTGCCTCACTGTAGAAGTGTGCCTGGCACAAGCTCACATCTGACAGCACTGAATGCTTTTGCCTTTTGTCTGAGCTGACCTTCAACTCCTGCCGCTACCACCTCCAAACCACTGGATTACAGGTGTGCACTTCTGAGTTCAGCTTCACTGAGATTTTTTTTTTAAAGATTTATTTTATTTATTATATGTAAGTACACTGTAGCTGTCTTCAGACACTCCAGAAGAGGGCACCAGATCTTGTTACGGATGGTTGTGAGCCACCATGTGGATGCTGGGATTTGAACTTATCACCTTCGGAAGAGCAGTCGGGTGCTCTTACCCGCTGAGCCATCTCACCAGCCCCCACTGAGATTTTAAAAATGTTTCTTATGTATGTTTTATGGAGGGGCTAGAATGTTTTCAATTAATAAATTAGTACGTGTGTGTGTGTGTGTGTGTGTGTGTGTGTAACTTTGTGACATTGGTTCCCTCCTTCCACCTTTTCTTGAGTTTGGGGCTCTACCTCCATTTGCCTGGCGTGTGGGGCAAGCACCTTTACCCACTGAGGCAGCCCTAGAGCTTTTTAATCCTGTTTAATCCTCACCGAAATAATGGAGACCACACCTACTGTATCTCTGTATTTGACAGATGAGTTCAGGGAGACAAAGAGATGGTAAGCAGATAACTTTCCTCCGCCCACAGTGCTTGCAACACCAGCTGCCCTAGCTGAAAGAATGAAGGAGCACTGTCCTTTCGGTGGCTTTGGAGGTCGGCCTCTAATTACACAGTGCATTTTTTTTTTTTTTTAAACCAAGCCATCTCTTCTCATTGTACTTAGTTTTTCTTTGCAACAAGATGACAAGATCCGGCTAAGGATTCCAAGCTTCAAACTAGCGACATAGGTTCCGGCTGGCCTCAACCTTTCAATCTTCCTTCCCTTAGCTTCCCAAGTGCTGGGTTACCTGGCTTCTGTGGTGCTGCTGAGACCCAGGGCTCATAGATCCTCAACAGTCACCCTTCCAAAGGAGCTATGCGCCCAGCCAGCTGTACTTGGTTAATTTTCTCCCATCATGCTAACATCTGTCTTGCTCTGTTTTCTTTTCCTATACAGTCTAGACAGCACAGTCCATTGCTTCTAGTGCTCTCCAGGTAGTAGTTTCAAGCTCCAGTTGCAAACCCCACCTTGATCACTCTTCTCTTCATCTTCATCATCATCATCATCGGGACAGTGTTATCTCTCTCTATTATCTGCCAGCTTTTTTCTTCCAATCACCTTGCATTTTTAAAGTGAATTTATTGACCTAACAGGAATACTCCCCTGAGGGAACGTGGGCTGGACAGCCTCTGAGGACTGTTAACTGTTTTACATGTGCTTGTGGGTGGTGTAGAAGACCATGCTTGCCCTCTGGAATTACACGCTGAAGTATTTTCAGGGGCGATGTCAGCACCGTGTCTGTGGTCTACTTGAAGTTGTTGAGCAAGGAGGGAATTCTAAGTGCAGACTTTTCCGGTGAGCGTACGGCTGGTTGCTGATGTTCATACATATCTATCGTGAAAAGATTTCAGAGTTAAAAAAGGAGCCAGGAAAGGACCCTCCCTCTTGCTAACAAATGGAAGTTTTCTACCACTTGCTCCGCACATTTTAAGAATCAGTATGCCGGGAAGGAAATAGGTCTTTATGTGTAGCTAAGTGTCATTGTCTAATCAAAGGCTTTGCACCTGTTCTTTCAGCAAATAAAAGGGATTAGTGCATATTAGAGGGATGTTACGGAAATCAAATCTCAGCCCAAGGAATTCTCCCGAAATGAGACTCGAGATGGGAGTTAAGTCTTGCGTGACGTGTTTCAAAGGAACTTTAGGCGGTGGTTTTGTTCCTCTTCAATCGTCACACGCTCTCGTGCCAGAGTCTGTGACATGATGTCCCCGGCCACCTTTTCTCTTTCTCTTCCATTCAACTTGCCCTTCAAAGGATTCATCTGAAGTCGAGTCCCTTATTCATCCTTATAATCTTAAAATGTTTGAGCATGAGAGGAGACGTGCATTCATGCCGGGAATAGAAGCCGTTCTAGAGGGTTCCAGGAATACGAGCTTTCTTTAACGCAGGTGTTTAGATGCTTATACAGACACAAAAGAATGGAAGTTGGCTCCCCACTGTGCTTTCTCTTCACCTTTTTAAAAAATTTTTTTATTAATATTGGGTTTCACTCTGCAGCCAGGGCTGTGCTGGAATTAATATGATTTTCTGCTTTGGCCTGAGGAAGGCTGGGGTTATAGGGGTGAGTCCTCAGACTCATGGTTACACACCTTCAGCTCCATTAGACTTCCTCTTCTGCCTTCTTCTTTTGGTTTTTGAGACAAAGTTCTGCCTGCTAAGAAGTCCAGGCTGGCCTTGAACTCATGTTCGGCCCTCACCTCTCTGCCTCCTGAGTGCTGGGTGTGTACCACCACAGCAGGTTCAACTTAGCTTTTGTTTTTGTTTTTTTATCATGTTGCTTTTTAAAAGCCGGGTCTCTCTCTCTCTGTAGCCTTGACTGTCCCAGAACTTGCTAGGTAGACCAGGCAGGCTGGCCTTGTGCTCACCTATAATTTTTACATCTTTATCTCCTGAGTGATAGGATTACAGGTTTATACCACCACACCTGGATGCACTGGATTTTTAACAAGCTTCCTGCCCCATCCCATCCCACCCTTGTCATTGAACCTAGGACCTTGCCCATGATAAGTGCATAGAGCTGAACCATACTCCTACCAGTCTGGACTTTTGATTACAAATGACTGGAATTGAGTGGGAAGAATGCCTTGGATGAAGTTTCCATTCCTACCTCACACTCACTGAAGTGGTGCTCAGATGGTGGGAAGCCCTCTGTCCCTTCCCCCATACCCACTGTCTCTTTCAGAGAAGGCACCCTGGATTTCCCTCTCCCTTGGCCATGCATTGGCAAAGTCTCAGCATATCCAGAATCCTACTGCAAGAGTCTGACAAACGTACCTTTTGGTCTTCTTGTCCTTCCGCCATGAATGAAGGGCTGTAGGCAATGGGGATGGGCCTTGAGCCTAGATAGTACTTGACAGATTGATGCTCTCCTCCATTTAGCTGGAAGTTTAGAGCCAGGAGATCATCTATTGTCGTGGTTACACTCTCCACTTTGTCCTCCCAGGTATCACTCACAATGTGAAGGAGTGGCTCATTGCACTGTGCGTGTTTGGAGGAACTTAAAATAATCCAGTCTTCTGATGACCACTTTCATCTGGCCAAGCTTTGTAATTTTCACCATTTACTCTCCTTCCCTGAATCCAACCACTGAAATTCAGAGGCATGAAATGACCATGTCTAACAGGTACTACTTTATTCCTAGTAGGTAATACACAGAATGTATATTTAATATCTTTAGTACATAAAATACAAATTTTCTGCTCAGGCAGATTTTGAAACTCCATTTTGTAAAATACCCATGGAAAATGTTCAGCGTTCCCCATATACAGGAAATAACGAAGCTTCCTCTTTCCCTAAAACATCTGGAACATACGTCTGGAACTGTTAGCCTCTGCCATCAGTTGACCTAAATTTGGGGTTTATAGAACCCCAGGAGGAATAGAGATAGAGAACTAAAAGGTAATTTAAAAATGTATTTATTTACTTTAAATGTCATGTGCATTGATGTTTTGCCTGCATGAACATCTATATGATGGTGTTGGATTATCCTGGAACTGGATTTACAGACAGTTGTGGGCTGGCGTGAGGATGCTGAGAACTGAATCTAGATCATTTGGAAGAGCATCCAGTTCTCTTAACTACTGAGACATCTCTTTAGCCCCTGGAAAGAGAACTCTAGCATATGTAACAGAGGATGGCCTTGTCGAACATCAATGGGAAGAGAGGCCCTTGGTCCTGTGAAGGCTTGATGCCCCTGTATAGGGGAATGCCAGGGTAGGGAGGTAGGAATGGGTAGGTGAGTGGGGAAGCACCCTCATAGAAGCGGGAGGGGGATAGGAAAAGGGGATAACATTTGAAATGTAAATAAAGAAAATATCCAATAAAAAAGAAAGGAAATTCTAGAAAACATGCACCCAGTGTTTGCTCAGTTAAGAGATCTCACCCAATCATGCTTTAAACTAATCTTTTAAAATAACATTAAATTTCTCATTTATTCCTTTTTATCTACCATTTCTACTCCGTGTGTGTGTGTGTGTGTGTGTGTGTGTGTGTGTGTGTGTGTGTATACATATGCCCACATGCACATTTGGAAGTCAGAGGAAGATATAGGGTGTCATTATTCCCCTGAGATGTGGCCTCCCACTGAATACTGGCATCCAGCAGGTGCTTGAAGCCATCTGACTTTTCACGTGGGTGCCAGGGGTTTGAGCTCAGATCTTCATTCATGAGCAGCAAGCCCTCTTACACACTGAGCCACCTCCAACCCTAGTATATTTTAGTTTGGATAAGGTTCATGTATTCCATGCTGGCCTCAGACTCACTCTGTAGCTCAGGATGGCATTGAACTTCTGATCCTCTGCCTCTGCCTTGTGAGTGCTGGGATCTCAAGCACACCCATCTCCTTGGTTTGCAGGAGGCCAGGGATGGAACGCAGGACTTCCTGAGTGGTAATCACTGTACCAACTGAGCTACATCTCCATACTTCCATCTCCTATTCCATTTTCTGCCGCCCCCCCTTCTTAGACAGATCTCACTATGTACCCAAATGGCCTGCAACTTGTTATGAAGATAAGGCTGGTCTCTAATTCACACACATCTGCTTGCCTTTGCCTTCTCAGTGCTGGGGTTAAAGGTGTATGCCAGTGTCTCATCCTACTATTTCCTTAGGGTTTGCCAAGAGCTATAACAGAATTGCTGTGGTTTAGATGGCTGTCCCCAGAGCTCACGTGTTATAGTCTTGGCCCCTTGTCTGTGGGATGGCACTCTGGATGGTGGAACCTTTTGAATTCTTTTTGAGATACAGTCTCTTGTATCCTTGGCTAGCCTTGAGCTGACTGTCTATGTAACTGGGCCTAACCAATACCTGGTCCTGCCTTGACCTCCTCAGAGCTGAGTTTCCAATGGAGCTTTCAAGAGGGGAACCTTGTAGATGTCCTTCCAGTCCTTGCACACATATCCAGAGGCACCCCTTCTATTTTCTTCTCTTCCTCTCTTTTAGAGCTGGCTGTGAGGTAAAGTTCTGCCATAAACTGTTCTCTTGCCATGGCCCCAAGCAGCAGAGCCTGTCCTACACCAAAATTTCAGACTGTGACCCAGTTAAACCTTCCCTCCTACTAGGTTGCTTCATCTCAGATATTTGTTATTGTAACAGATAGCAGACTGATACAGCAGTAGGTTTTCTGTGGAACTTGAAATAAGGTCCTTCTCATCTCACACAATGGCGGACAGTCATTAGACATCAATATAAGTGCCTATGTGCCCTCCAGGGACCTGATTTAGGCTCTTCTTCTTTTTTCTTTTTCTTCTTAAAAACAAACAGACAAGCAAACAAGCAAACACAATAAACTTATCAGCGATGGGTAATGAGATTGGAGTCAGTTACATTTTGTAAAAACCTTGGTCTTTCCTCTTTGTACTCGTTAACCTTAAGCATTTTATGATAATATTATGGTTGTATCTTTAATGTCCCTCTATGCAACATGTAATTCCTGTTCTTCAAACTAATAACAATAACAAGAGGACATCATCAGGATTTGATGACCCATCTCTTGCAAAGCTCACTTTGCCATCCAGACAACAATTGGACATAGACCCTGCTTGTAGCTCCCCTCACGCCAGACACTCAAAGTGGAAAGTAAAATACCCGAAGAAAAGAACACTATCATTGCTTATTACAGCTAATGGATGAAAAGCCATGGAGCCAACAGATAATGTGCCCTGAAATCTAGGCCCGTGAAGAAAATGCTAGCTTCTGGAAATGGCGCTGGGGGAGTGAGTGAGTGGAAGTTGCTGGATCGTCCTCCTCTGTGATTCGGAGATAGTCTACTTAGGAAATTAGAGTGCCAGGAAGCAAGCACCCTAAAATGCAGCTAATGTCAGATAAGATGTAATCTAGGAAATTGTAATATGCCCATCATGATGTAATGTCATAATGGCTGTGGCTTTTGGGGCTGATAAGCAGAAATGAAAAAAATGACAGAGGGGGAAAAATGACAATCTCCAAATCCCACGACCAGTGGTGACCTAGGGTGCACATGTCCTGACTACCAGCTGCAGGGTTCCTTTCTTTCTATGTGGATGTATGTGCGTGTATGTGCGCATATATGTCTGCATATGTATGTGTGTGAGTGTATATGCATGCGTGCTTGTGAGTGTGTGCATAAATTTGAGTCAGGGTTGTGAACATGTATGCTTGTAAATGTGTGTACATGCACATGTGTGTGTATGAGTTTGGCATACATGTGTGCACCTGTGCATGTTTGTGCAGAGGCTGGAGAATTTGGTGTCCCACTCTTTATTTTTTTTATTTTTTATCTTTTGGTTTTTTGAGACAGGGTTTCTCTGTATAGCCCTGGATGTCCTGGCCACTCTTTATTTTTTAATATTTCTTTATTTTATTTATTTGAGTATACTGCAGCTGTCTTCGGACACACCAGAAAAGAGCATCAGACGCCATGAGCCACCATGTGGTTCCTGGGAATTGAACTCAGGACCTCTGGAGGAGCAGTCAGTGCTCTTAACCTCTCAGCCATCTCTCCATCCCCAAGTCCCACTCTTTATACCTTTGAGTTTTCACTGAACCTGGAGTTAGGCTGAAGGGCAGCAAGTCCCAGTGATTGTCCTGCCTCTGCTAACCACAGGGCTGAGGTTACAAGAGCATTTGTCTCTCAATGTGCGTGTGTGTCTGTGTTGTGCTTTTAGTTTTTGTTACATTTGTTTATTTTCATTTGTATGTGTGTGTAAGAGAGAAGAGAGAGAGTGAGTGAGAGAGACAGACAGACAGACAGACAGATAGCATGTGTGCCACAGCAAGCACGTGGAGGTCAGACCTGTGGGAGCAGATTTTCTGTTTGTGGGCTCCTGGGAGCAACCTCCAGTTGTCAATCAGCTGCCTCGACCCACTGAAACATCTCTCAGGCCCCAATTTCTGCTTTCCTAAAGAAAGGACTCATCTAACACTATCAACTGCATTTAGTTAGATATGATACCCATCACTCTGTACTCTGTCTCTTTATTGAAAATTTACCATCATTCCTGTGTTGAGGCGCTGTGCTAGATAGTTTTAGGTCAACTTGACACCACCCAGAGTCATCAGAGAGGAGGGAACCTCAATTGAGAAAATGCCCCCATACGATCAGGCTGTAGGGCATTTTCTTTTTTCTTTCTTTCTTTCTTTTTTTTTTTTTTTCCGAGACAGGGTTTCTCTGTATAGCCTTGGCTGTCCTGGAACTTACTTTGTAGACCAGGCTGGCCTCGAACTCAGAAATCCGCCTGCCTCTGCCTCCTGAGTGCTGGGATTAAAGGCGTGCGCCACCACGCCCGGCTTGTAGGGCATTTTCTTAATTAGTGATTAATGGAGGAGTGCCCAGCCCATTGTGTGTGGTGCCATTCCAGGGCTGGTGGTTCTGAGTTCTATAAGAAAGCAGGCTGAGCAAGTCATGAGGAGCAAGCCAGTAAGCAGCATCCGTCCATGGCCTCTGTATCAGCTTCTGCTCTGTGTGAGTGCCTATCCTAATTTCTTTTAGTGATAGACAGATAGGTCAAATAAATTCTTTCCTCCCCAACTTCCTTTTTGGTCATGGTGTTTCATTGCAACCATAGAAAGCCCTGTCTCAGAGATGGCTAGTAGTGTCTGCATAAATGTGTGCTTAGCTTAGTGTGTGAGACCCTGGGTTCCTTCCCTACTATCCAGGGGGAGGGTCCCCCCCCTTAATAGAACAATCAAAGCAGTAATATCTCTGCTGTGGCCAGTGCAGTCTCATGTAAAGGGTAGTGATTGGTACAAACAGGCTAGTCAATAAGGGCCCTAAAAAAAAGAAAAAAAAAGAAAAAAGAAAAAAAAGAAAAAGATGGCTTCGTTCCACAGCCCAGGCTTCCTGGAGCTCACTATGTGCTCCAAGATGGCCTCCAAGATGGCCTCCAAGATGGCCTCCAAAGCACAACATTCTTCTTCCTGGTTCTTCCAAGTCCTGGGCTTACAGTGCTGTGGCTGTACCACTGTTTCTTGCCTCTGGGGTTAACACTGATTTTATTGCCTTGGGCACAGGAATGCCTTGAATGATTTAGTTACCAGCGAGGATGACCCCTGGCAGGAGGCCTGGTCACCACAGGGGGTTGTCACCTGAGTACCTAATCTCTCTATGCTGGCTGTCAGCTACCTGAGGGCCACTCACCAGAAGCATGCTATTATTTCCAGGGCAGTCACACTGACCATAGAGTTTGTCACCTCAAGCCTCATGACCAGGATTGTTAAATACCACACTGAGGTTGGTCTTTAACCCAAGCCTACCATGACACACTCAGGGCCTGTGGGGCTCAGGCCAGGCAAAGTGGATATCATTAATTATAGAACGTGGGAAGCACAGGCAGGTGGTTCTCCGTTAATTCAAGATCAGCCTAGTCTACTTAGTGAGTTCAAGGCTAGCCAGGGCTATATACAGTGAAATCTCATTAAACAAACAAACAAACAAATAAAAACAAAAGAAATGAAGTTGAAGGGTAAGCAATTGGGGATAGATCAGGGGTAGTTAAGGGTAGAATATGGCAGGTATGGGGATATGATCAAACTACATTTTATGCAATTTTAAAAGAATCAACAGGGCGGGGGAGGGTATAGGGGACTTTAGGGATAGCATTTGAAATGTAAATGAAGAATATATCTAATAAAAAATTTAAAAAAAGAATCAACAGAAATGTTTTTTTAAAAATTACAGAAAAGCTTTTCTCAATTTAACAACATTGTATTATTTTACCCTCATTTGAGGGAATTTGACATCTCATTCTTTTTACTCATTTTTTGTTATTAGCTTGCATTTAAAAAAATATATAATGCTTAGAGATAATCTCATCATATTAACCCAAGAATCTAGGCTTCATTCTTTTTTTTTTTTTTTTTTTTTTTTTTTGGTTTTTCAAGACAGGGTTTCTCTGTGTAGCCCTGGCTGTCCTGGAACTCACTCTGTAGACCAGGCTGGCCTTGAACTCAGAAATTCACCTGCCTCTGCCTCCCAAGTGCTGGGATTAAAGGCGTGTGCCACCTCCGCCCGGCCTAGGCTTCATTCTATACAACATTTTAAGGTTGCAAATTAACCAAAAATGAACACTTTACCTTACCAAAGAACCATCCTGGCTAAATTTTATTTTTACAAGATCAAATCTTACAAAAGTCAGAATTATTGGAGACAGATGATGTAAAATGGCCAACCATAGACATAAAAATTATGTAGCAACAACAACAGCAGCAACAACAACAACAACAATAGCAGCAGCAACATCAACAGCAACAACAGCAACAACAACAGCAACAATAACAATAGCAATAACAACAACAGGAACAACAGCAGAAACACCACCACCACTAGCAGCAACAGCAGCATCACTACCACCACCACCAGCAGCAGCAATAACAGCAACAACACCACAAGCAACAACAGCAACAGCAACACCACCACAAGCAACAACAGCAATAGCAACAGCAGCAACAACAACAACAGCAATAACAGCAACAGCAGCAACAACAATAACAACTGCAGCAGCAGCAACAACAACAACAACAAATCACGAAAAGAAACTCCCAGTCCCTATATTTATGCTGAATGGCAATACTGTCTAACCTGCCCTTATGACTGGGGTGCCAAGTACTGAAGCTGACACAAAATATGTGACCAATAAGTATTTACCGAATGACCGGAGGGCAGCTACTCAGTCGATGTCTGTGACTGCTGGTACAACTACCTTTGTTTCTTGACTTGGGCCCCTGATAACTTATGGAAGTGTGTCCAGGTGAGCCAAAGGGCTGTTGTGTAGAACTTAATCGCAGTTCCACATTCACTGATCCTGTGCTGCTTAGAGGACTGACTTGGGGTATCAGGACATTTCTTCTGAAGTCACCGGCACCTGCATGGATTTTCTTCCCAACAATCATATGGGTACTGGCGATACCAAGGGGTAACTTTCAGTTCAGCTGCCATTCCCACAGGCTCTGCTCTCCGAATCCCTACCACTTACCTATGTATCTCAGGCCCTCTTGTTTATCTTTCAAGGCAGGGTCTCATTATGCAGCCCAGCAGGGCCTCAGACTCACTGCCTGCTTTTGCTGCAGTTGCTGGAGTTACAGACTGGATCTTCACGATGTTTTCCCTCCCACACCCACCTATTAGAATCCAATCTAGGAGCCCATTTATGCTGGGCCAGCACACCACCCATGTCTCTGTGTCCTCAGCTCTTATAGTTTCCTCTGACCTTAGCGACCCTAAAACACAACATACTGGGAGATTAGTAGGTCAAGGTATGAATTTCAAGGACACAGTTTAGTCTTCAGTACATTAGGTAATAAAGTAAAATGTTGGGCTGGAGAGATTAAGCGGTTAAGAGCACTGACTGGTCTTCTGAAGGTCCTGAGTTCAAATCCCAGCAACCATATGGTGGCTCACAACCATCTGTAATGAGATTGGATGCCCTCTTCTGGTGTGTCTGAAGGCAGTTACAGAAATAAATAAATAAATAAATAAATAAATAAATAAATAAATAAATAAATAAATAAAATGTTGACTGCTGAGTATGTAGCTATTGATAGGGAGGGTTTTGACATGCTAACATTTACAGGGGTCTGGAGAGATGGTTTAATGGTTAAGAGCCCTGGTTATTCTTCCAGAGGACCGGGGTTCGTTTCCCAGCACCCACATGGCAGCTCACAACCAATTCTTACTCCAGTCCCAGGGGATCCAGTGCCTTCTTCCAATCTCTGAGGAAATACATTACCTATAAAAATAAAATAAAATGATAATACTTAAAGCCAGGTAGGATATCATGCACATAGTTCTGGCTCTCAGAAGCCTGAAGCAGAAAGATTGCCTCTCTTTCGAGCCATGTTGAGTCATATTGTTACATGCTGAGTTATCTAGGGAGTTTGAGCCAGCCTGGACTTCAAGTGAGACTTTGGCTGGAAGGAAAACAAAACAAAACAAAACAAAAAACCTAACATTTTCTCTTGCTTTCCACAATCTCTTTAAGGGCCTTTCACGATACACATGGCTGGGGGGAAAAAAGATGCAGGCCCTCTGCTTCCCGT
The DNA here is from genome assembly GCA_902729485.2 of Mus minutoides. NCBI lineage: Eukaryota > Metazoa > Chordata > Mammalia > Rodentia > Muridae > Mus > Mus minutoides. Next base: position 24,341 of record LR754340.1, on the reverse strand, counting down.
TATTTTCAATGCTGTGTAACCCATGCTGACTTAATGCACGAGCACAGGTTTTATTCGTCTTCTGCGCTGGGGGAGGAGTGGAGGGAGAGCTGGGAGAAACAGCTAAAGACCCTTCCATGGTATCTGTTCTCCCAAGTCAGGATGCCTAGCCCACTGTTCACGGCTGAGGGATTCCTCCACCCTGCCCAGCTCTGACCAGCCAGCCTCTTGAGTTGGTTTTCATATGCATTGACACAAATCTACATAGGTCTCTGTGTACACAGTCAACCCCCTCCCCCCACTTCTTTCTCTTTACCTCATCATCTCTCCTCCCCGCCTTCTCTTTTTTCTTCTCCTTTCAGGATCACTTTGTTTTCCCTTATCTTTCATTTCATTTGATTTCAGTCAGGGACTCTCTACATGGCTCATTATGGAGACCAGTTTGGCCTTGAACTCAGCGATCCACTGGCTTCTGCTTCCCAAGGACAGGCTACCATGCCTGGCTCTTTGTTTGCCTTCTATAAAAAAATGAGATAGCTGAATTTTGGGAAAATACAAGGGTCACCACACAGTATTGTTAGAGAGATAACTATGTGGTGATTATGCTAGGGGTAAGTTGGTTTTTATTGCTGAAGGGAGGCATGGCAGAGGAAGAACACCACTGCTGGAGTAGTGTACATGTTAAAGAAAGTCTCTCCATGCCCCTTCTGAAGGTTCTGGAATGAACCAACAATAGGTAGATGAACAGGAGAAAAGAAGCTCACATTCATTAATGTGGCCTGAGGCGGATTACTACCCAAGCAACTTTGTTAGAGATGATGCATAGACCTGGGAGAGACATGCACTTGTAAGCCATTCTCTTTGGAATCCATCTGAGAGACAGGCACTGGTGAGGAGTTACCACTGTGTGTTTTGTTCCTTGATCTTTTGATCTGAGGAAGGCCATTCAATTTCATGGGAGACTGAATGTCCTTGTGGTTCCAATCTTTTGTTATTGTTATGATGAGGATGAAGAAGAAGATGATGATAATGTGGGTGAGGAAGGAGGAGGAAGAGGAGGAGGAGGAAGAGGAGGAGGAGGAAGAGGAGAGGAAGAGGAAGAGGATGAAGAAGAAGAAGAAGAAGAAGAAGAAGAAGAAGAAGAAGAAGAAGAAGAAGAAGAAGAAGAAGAAGATGATGTAACTGTGTCTGACCTGGAACTTGCTATATAGATAGAGCTAGGCCTGAACTTATAGTGGTTCTCCTGCCTCTGTCTCCTGAGAACTTGAATGGCAGGACAATCAGAATTTCAAGCTCATATCCAGCTATGTCCATTGCTATATATAGCAAATTCAAAGCCAACCTGGAATAGTGAGGTATCCAAGACCTTCCTTAAGAAAAAAAAAAGTTGCTGGTTTAATCTCTTGGTTTGCAAGGAAGGATTATAGTCTATTTTTGTTTGTTTGTTTTGAAAGTCCATGCCAGCCTTGAACTCTCAACCCGACGACTTGAGCCTCCAGAGTAGGTGGAATTACAGGTGCATGCCACCAAGCCCAGCAGGACTATATGCTTGTTGGGAGAAAATACTGTTATGCCTGTGAGAGAGAACATAATTTAGAATAAAATATCCAATTCTACAAAGCCATGGGAGGGTTGTAAGTGAAGAAAACATAATCATTTAGTGGACTGGTCTCCCCAGTGACTTCTTTTCCAGTGAGGAAGCCATCAGAAATCAAATTAAGATCAGAAACGACTTGATGAATATGGAGCAGGGCAGAGGAAACTGGATCTCCTGGAGGGCTTATTTCTATGGCATGGTATCTGCCCTTTGAAATATCCTCCATCAGCAAGGAATATGTTTGCCCAGTCAACTGGATGTTCGTGTTGGCTGGCAGACTCTGCTCTGGTCAGCGTTGAGAAATGCCTCGTGTCTCCGGCTCCTTCCGGATCCCGTGGTAACGGAGGCTCCGTGTTTGCATTTATCACTACCTCAGTTGGTGTCCACACTCCTCTCCTGGTGCACTTTCTGTGTGTATGGTTTATTTCACATGGAGCGGTGTTCCGACTTCTCGGGACAGTGGGGACCTTGTCATTAGATCACATTTAAAAAATATTTAAAACTTGAGATTTTTAGCCGGGCGTGGTGGCGCACGCCTTTAATCCCAGCACTTGGGAGGCAGAGGCAAGTGGATTTCTGAGTTCGAGGCCAGCCTGGTCTACAGAGTGAGTCCCAGGACAGCCAGGAGAATACAGAGAAACCCTGTCTCGAAAAACCAAAAAAAAAAAAAAAACCTTGAGATTTTTTCATGCAGTCCTTAAAATAATACCCTATGAGAAAACTCTGACAGACTCATTTCATAGATTCATCAGAGACTTTCCTTTTCCTGTGACCAAAACACCTGACAAAGACAACTTAGTGTGAAAATTCTCTTGGCCCATGGTCTCAGACTGTCACCAGGGGAGGGGGGAAGGCAGGATGGAGTTTCTGATGGCAGAAGTGTATGGCAGTGGCTATTGTCACTGCAGTGGACCTAGAAGAGGAAAGCAGGTGACAAGCTTCAAAGGCCCTTCTTAGTTACCTACTTACTAGCCAGCTACTACCCCCAAATGGCTCCATACCCTCCCCAAACAGCACAGTACCTAAGGAACAAGCATGCAGAATATGATTCTGAGAGGGGCATTTCAAATTGAGATTGTTTTTAAGGTCAGATCTTTTTACACAACCCAAGCTGGTCTGAAATTCTCCAGCTTTCTAAGTATGTGGAAGACTCGTGTGTGTGTGTGTGTGTGTGTGTGTGTGTGTGTGTGTGTGTGTGTGTGTGAGAGAGAGAGAGAGAGAGAGAGAGAGAGAGAGAGAGAGAGAGAGAGACCATGCCTGAACTAACTGGTCTTAATTTTTCTTTTTGGAGACAGTATCTCACTATATAGTTCTGGAACTCACTGTGTAGACCAGGCTAGCCTCAAATTGCCTCCCAAACACTGGCATTGAAGATATGAATAACCATGCCCAACAACCTAATTTTATTTTATTAATACCTTCTTCAGAGAATGATGTTTTTAACCCTTATAATCTGTCTGTCTGTCTGTCTGTCTGTGTATCTGTCTAAATATATATAGAGAGTTGTGGATCTAGCTCATGGTAGAGAGCTTGCCTAGTTAGCATCTACTGGATATTTTATTTGATCCCTAATACAATCTACACACACACACACACACACACACACACACATCACACACATACACAACACTCTTATACACTCACACCCACACACTCATACACACACTCACGTACTGTGAGTAGCTCAGAGGGAGAGTTAGCACTTGCTTAAGATTCACAGGGTCCCAGGTTCAATATTAAGCATCAAGAAAAGCCTACACTGAATGCAGTGAGCACCATCTCTCTCCAGGCCCGCATGTTGGTCCCTAGCACCAAGAGGGGAGGAATAGCTGCTGTGGCTGTGTTCTTGATCTTAGGGGAAACCTTTTTCATCATTAAGTGCCACATTTGTTAGACAATTCACTATATATTTCCCTGTGGGTGCTTTTTATCAAGTTGGATATTTCCTCGCTTCTATTTCTATTTTTTCTGAGTTTTTTTATTATCATAAATAGAAATTGAATTCTGTCAAAGATTACTTTATATTGAATGATTTTAGTCTTCTCCTCCTCCTCCTCCTCTTCCTTCTCCTCCTCCTTCCCCTCCTCCTCTTCCTCCTCCTTCCCCTCCTCTTCCTCTTCCTCCTCCTTCCCCTCCTCCTCCTCCTCCTCCTTCTTCTTGGAACAAGGTTTCAGGCTGCTCTGGAACTCACAATCTTCCTGTGTGGGCTTTGAAACGTCAGAATTACAGGCGTATGTCACGGTTGCCTGGTTGTCTGCTGGAACGTTGTTAAGGATTTTCTGCGTCTATATTACTGAGGGTATGGTCGGCTGGTCACAAGGCAGGGCAGAAAGACAGACAAGAAATCAAGGGAACAGGGAAGGAACGAAGCTCCTAGCCCTGGGATCTGGTTTGCTTCCTGCTGATGAGAGACAGGAAGCTCCATTGCCGCTGATAAAACCAGGGTTGCCCACAGAGTCTCTTTCCTAGGGCATCTCAAACAAGGATGTGAAGAGCACTGGTGGGCAGGTTCAGGGCCAGCATGAGTGTGGCCTGAGTTTAAACTGTGTTAACGCTTGTAAAAACACCTGATAATTTCATTCACACAAGAGAAATAGATAAGCCAGCTTATTTTGTTTTTCAACTTAATCTTTAAACTTCACTCAACTTTTAAATGTCAGTTAATCCTTAATGCTCGCTGTGAATTACATCCTTCGAGCAATGTAATTTATAAAGCCAAGTCAGTATGTGGCCCTCTAAATGTGACAGTCCCTCTCCAGGACCCCTCACCCTTTCTTTGCTGTGCCCTGTTCTTTTCTCTGTGTAGACACCCGATCAACCCCCTCCTTGGCTTCAGGCTGATTCATCTTGAAGTTTCTGTGGTGGAGTCAAGGATGTGGCTTTCCCTGAGTGTGGGTCACTGAGGGGGAAGGGACTAAGTCCTGTGGCTGCTGGTGAGGACAGGGCTGGGCAGCGGCTCCTCCCTGTTAGCTGGGGGAAGTTCTTCTATGTAGTCTTTGTCTGAATGGGGGTTGGGGTAGCATCATAAAGTCAAACAGGACGTATTCTTTTCTTGCTCCTCCTGCCCCGCTCGGAGTTCATATAAAATTAGTGTGAACTCTTCTGTAAATGCATAGTAAGGCTCACCATGGAATCATCTGGGGTGGACTTCTCTCCTCTGGTGTTTAATGATGTAGCTTTAACAAAACAAACAAACAAACAAACAAACAAATAACAAACAACAAAAAATAAGGGCCGGGAAGGTGTTAAGCAAATAAAGGTTCTTGCAACCAAACGACCTGAGCGGACTCCCTGGACCCCACATGGTGGAAAGACAGAACTAGTTTACAAATTCTCCTTTGACCTCCATCTACACACACCCTGACAGGAACCGCCCCCCCTCCTACCCCCACCCCGAGCACACAAACAAACAAACACATAGATAAATGTAAAGCAACAATAATAAAAGCATGACAAAAAGAAACAACAACAAAGAAAAATATATCCATAAATATATGATTACTATTCTTTTGGTGCTTGCCTTTTACTGGGCGTGAAGATGCACATCTGTGATTCTACCACTTGGGAGGTGGAGGCAGGGGGATCAGGAGTTCAAGGTCATCTTTAGCTGCACAGCAAGTCCTTGTCACACCTCCTACACTCAAAAAATATACTTAAAGTATCAATAAGATGATCTCCCTCCCTCCCTCCCTCCCTCCCTTCCTTCCTTCTTTCTTTTTTGAGGTAGTCTTGCTCTGCAGTACAGGCTGACCTGAGATTTATTAGGGGTTCCAGGCTGAATGATTAATCATTTTTAAAGGTCAGATCCCAGGGACTGCATCTATAGCTCAGCTGGTAGAATGCTTCCTAGCATGCACTAGGTCCAGAGTTTGATGCCCAGCATGGCATAAGCCAGGTGTGTAGGCCCATCCCTGTAACAGCAGGATCTGTAATCCCAGCAGGTAAAGGCAGGAAGATCAGGA
>LR754340.1:0-18437 GCA_902729485.2 Mus minutoides | reverse complement strand
TGACAGAGAGCTGGTAGGTAGCCTGCTGCAGTACAGATAAGGGTGGATCAGGGCTGGCTGGGGGAATCTAAGTGATGGAATGGGCTCCCTCCTTTGCCCATTCTCAGATCCACGGGTTCCACACCTTTAGGAAGTCTGGTTGAGAGGCAGGAGGCGTGTACTTACATAGTGACTCTGGAAATGGAGGTGAGGGGTCTGCAATACTGAGAACAGGGAGGAACAGGAGGTGAGAGCCCGGATCTGAGATTCGTTGATCTCCGAAGACAATTCCAGACTGGTCGTAGATTCCAGAGGGGACAGGGGCAGAGGGAGAGGGAGGAGGAGGGACAGAGACAGACAGATACAGAGATACAGAGATGAACCAGAGACAGAGAATGAGGAGCTAAAACTATGGTAGAACAAACATAATGCTCTGGGCTCCAGGGTTTCATCTGTTGTACCACACACAGGAGAGAAATACAACAGGACAGGCAGGCCGTAAATTCTGGCATCCGTTAGGAGAGAGGATATGGAGAAGAGGAAGAGAGAAAGCCACGGGGTTTCCAGTGGAGTCTGTGGAGGCAGGCAGGCACAGGGATTGAGCGATTGAGCTCATCACAGAGCTGCGTGGTAGGATGGGGCGTGGGCAGCTTTAGAGATAGAACAAAGGTCCCTGAGGGTCAAGGAAAGAGCCCTAGGCTTTAGCCAGTGTCTGAAAGGAAAAAGTCAGAAGGAAGAAAAAGAGAAAGTTACTTGGGCAACCTGGCTGAGGTAGCTTAAGGCAGTGCTTAGGGTCAGTTTATTACCCATCTCTTTACCATGGGCTTAGGTGGATCAGCCTTCATGAGGGTGATCTCTTGTCCAGGTGATGGGCAGGACCTGCCGGGATTTTTAAAAGATTTCTTTATTTATGTGAATGGTGTCTGTGTGGCTACCTGTGGAGCCCAGCACTGGCTCTCTTGGAGATGGGGTTACAGGGGGTTGTGAGCCATCTGTTTGTGAGTTCTGGGAACCAAACTAGGATCCTCTGGGAGATCGGTAAGCTGGACCACCTCTCCAGTGCCATGGATTAAGTCTCAAGAGAGAAGAAGATAGTATATGATGTTCTAATCTTGGGAGCAGAGCAGGATATCATGTCTACACACAGGGCCAGGGTATTCTTTTTTTTTTTTTTTGGACAGGGGAACCGCGAAGGTGATATACTTTTCCGGTCTTACTAGGGGGAGCAAAAGGCAATGCTCTTCCCTCGGGACTCGAGACTCCAAAAGATTTAGAGGCAGAGCTGAAATTAAGGAATATGTATGACCCATTTTTTTTTCCATTAAAATCTCGAGATCTAATCCAAAATTGCTCACCGGAAGACATGAGTGTTGGGACTGAGAGTTTTGGTCATTCGCTCATGTATGGCTCTCAGACCAGATGCTCATTTAGGGGAAGAGAGAGGTAGCAGAAAAGCAGACCAGGAAACACCCTGAACCCCCTGCCTGCCTCACCCCCACACATGCCAGGCTCCTGCAAGCTTGGGTCTATTGCCCGGACAGATCCAAGGACATGTTCAGCTTCTGGTCAAGGACATGAATACAGGCTCCTGTCCCTAAGTTGCCTGGTCCATCTCTGTCTCCTGTCCTCATCATAATTAACAGACTGGCATTGCGAGGTTTTCAACCTTTTAACAGACTTTAACGGCTGATGTTGTTAGAGGTACCACAACTCTTCTCCCAGAAAGCCAGGAGAGTCCTGCTAATCGTGTGTGTTGCTAATGAATTATGGTTGCAACATTTGAAGTCTTAACCTATGAAAGTTTTTTTTTTTTTTCTTTCTTGCCAGAACCTTTTCCTCAGTATAGTTCAGGGTCAAGTGTTACCTGCTAGCAAGTTCATATCTTGGACGCCAGCCACTGATCCTCTCGTTCTCCCTTCCAGGGCCCTGGGAGAGGAATGAGCTGCCAGAAGGCCCTAATCACATGCCTGCTGTCATCTGGAAATGATCACACTGGGAGGACGGGGAGAACCCGCGTTGATAACATTGATTAGTTTCTTACTTCTGAGCAGAGAGAGAGCGCGCCCCTCTGTATTGCTTAAGATCCTGTTCCAATTTGTTCCGATTTTTTTCTCTTTGGTAGTGTAAAGAGTAAACTTATTTTGCCTTGGGAGCCCAGGACTACACTGGGCTTTGAAGACGGCAGCCATCTCTACAGTAGCTCTAGAGGCAGCTTCAACCAATGCTCAGCCTCAGATTAGCATATCCAGCCTCAGATTAGCATATCAAAGGCCAGAGGTGGTCCCGAAGGGTTGGGGGAGCTTGGGGACTTAGGGGTGTGGGACCCAGGCTAGGATGAAAGAAAAAAAAAAAGATTTACATTCCAATTCTACAAGTCTTTCAACTGCACGTTTGTGATCGTGAAAACCACAGGCCAAACATATGCACGCACGCACGCACAAACGCACAAACGCACGCACGTGGGTGTGCCCTGCTCTCCGAATACAAAAGAGGAACTAGAAATGAGCAAAAGAAAGAGAACAAAAGTCCAATTTCCTCTGCCATCTTTTCTCTAGAACCCAAAACAAGGCGCACGGACACACTAGGTTTCTAGCTACTGCTTTAGAAATCTTCGCTTGCACTAATTGCTAGGTTAAAAAGAACCTCCGGAAAATAAATTCTGTCATTGCCCTGGGGTGCTGAGCCAAAATAAGGACGGCAACCCTTAATAGCCAGGCTGAGCTGTGGAGGGCACAGTTATTTTTATCCTAACAAGAGGCACTGGTGATGTAGAGGAAATCGTCTCTTGGGGAGAGGATTGCTTTCGTGACTTGACCACAGCAGTAATAAGTTTCCAGGGCCCCTAAACAGGTGTATAGAAATGGGCGACCTTGAATGCAGATGAGGAGGGAGGATAAAAAAATTGACAGAAACCAAAACTCTTGAGATAACCTGTCCTGGAAATAAACAAGGTTGCAGAAGTGAACCACCAGACAAACGATAGGAGAAAAAGCCTCTAATGAACTGGGTTTTGAAGGAAAAACCATTTGGATTCTTCTCGTGTCGGAAGTATGTACTTAGGTAGGCTTATCTGTCTAGAAATGAAGTTACTCGACTTTGTGTCTAAAACAAATCTCTAGATTCTATAAGGGGGATAGGGATCTACTCACTCTTCTCTAAGGCTTTAAGGGTTTAAGAGTGATCGAAATGGTAAGAGTAGGAAAGTTTGTTTAGGATGCTGATTACTTTTTGGTGCAGTTTTAAAAAATAAAGATTTCTTTATTTTTATTATGTGTACGGGTGTGTTGTGTATTTGTGTGTGGGGAGGGGGTGTCTGTGCACATGCATGCTGGTGCACACAGAGAGGAGGGGGGTGTCTGTGCACTTGTATGCTGGTGCACACAGAGAGGAAACTGCTGGTCCCCTCCTTCCCTCCTCCCTCTTCTTCCTCCTCTTCTTTTGGTTCTATGTAGCCCCAGCTGTCCTGGAACTCACTCTATGCACTAGGATGGCCTCGAACTCATAGAGGCTGGTCCTCCTCTGCCTTCTGCTTCCTCTGCTCTCCTAGGCAGGGTCTGTGTGGCTAGCTCTCACCTTCATTTCTTTCCTAAGGCTGCTAGTCTCATTTATCTCTTACTAGTATGCACTGAGCACGGAAGGGAAGGCAAACATTGAAGGCATAGAAAGTGGCCGGGGTCCAAAACGGGAAGACAGAGGCAAATACGTGGAAGCATGATATCCCTTTCCTATTCAAGTCAATACGCTTTGGTTGTGATGTGTTTAATTAATTCAGTTTATTTTATTATTCTCTCCCTCTCCCTCTCTCCCCTCCCCCCTCTCTTCCTCTCCCTCTCCCTTCCTCTCTCCTTTGTACTCTGGGGTGGCCCTAGAAGTGGCTAAGCAGCCAAGGATACATGACCGCAGGTGCTTGCTACCACCACACCCTGTTGGTGCTGTGCTTGGATTGAATTCAGGATTTTATGTGTGCTGGGCCAGAGCTAGTCTCCCTTCTCTGCACCCTCGGCTTTACAGGTTTCTTTTTTTCTTTCTTTCTTTCTTTTTTTGTTTTTTTCGAGACAGGGTTTCTCTGTATAGCCCTGGTTGTCCTGGAACTCACTTTGTAGACTAGGCTGGCCTGGAACTCAGAAATCCGCCTGCCTCTGCCTCTGCCTACCAAGTGCTGGGATTAAAGGCGAGCACCACCACCGCCCGGCGGCTTTACAAGTTTCTTAACGGCTGAAATAATTCATAAGCCATCCGAAGAGAAGGGAAAAGAGCATAGATAGCATTGATTGGGCGTCTGGTGTGTGCCTGGCATCCGTACTTCATAGTTCTCACAAAGATTAAATAAAGGGTCCTTCTGATCACAGATGGGTGTGGCCAGGCACCTCACCCTCTTGACGCCGTGGTTATAATGTCTTTACTGACTGGCGTTCCCTGCTAAAATGGACAGCACCCCCAAACCATGAGGCAAAATAACCCTTCCCTAAGTTCGTTTTGTCACAGCAATGAGAGCACTAAGTGACCTCTGCGGGCGGGGATGGGGTTGGCGTTGGGGGTGGGGCTGCCGACTGGGCGGCTGGCTCTCTGTTTCTATGCCTCTGCTATTGGCTACTCTGTGTCCATTTCTGCTTCGATTTCTCACAGCTTTATCCGTGCAATTTAAATCTACATCCAGATTTGAATTGGAAAATTGGGGATTACATCTATGCGTGCTTTTGGCAACAGCTGATTTTGTGGTTTACATAATTGGAAACGAGAGAAGGGTTAGAACTCTAGCTTTGTCCACGGGCTCAAGCTGCACGCGTACTTGACAACCGTAAATTGGCTGAGTTCTTTTTCTGGACGCCAGATTCCAACCTTGTTCTGCCTTTTGTTGCAGTTTTGTGCTAATTAGATGTTAACGTAAGTCAAGGGCAGATTGTTTTGGAATTAGCAGACCATGGACCCGTGTATAGTTCATTTTAACCTGAGCCATTACAACATGAAGTTGTAATTTATGTCAGTGAGTACATTGTAAAAATAATTTTAAGCCCACATTAAAATTTAAGAAAGGGTTTGGTGGGGTTGATTTTGTATGGTTTCAGGATTAAGATGTGGGAGGGGCAAACAATGTTGTTGTTGTTGTTGTTTCTAAGTCTGGTTGTCATGTACTGTTCTTTAGATGACTCTAAAGGGGGCTTGAGGTATGTGTGGTGTGACAAGCAGAGAGACCTACTTGGGTCTCAGAGACATAGTTAAGAGGAAGGGAGGCAGGCTGGAGAGATGGCTCAGTGGTTAAGAGCACTGAAGGTCTTCCAAAGGTCCTGAGTCAAATCCCAGAAACCACATGGTGGCTCATAACCATACATAATGAGATCTGACGCCCTCTTCTGGTGTGTCTGAAGACAGCTACTTAAATATAATAACAAATAAATCTTTGAGCTGGAGCAAGCAGAGGTCCTGAGTTCAATTCCCACCAACCACATGATGGCTGACAACCATCTGTATGGCTACAGTGTACTCATATACATAAAAATAAATAAAATCTTAAAAAAAAAAAAGAGGAAGGGAGGCATAGTGTTTACTTTTTTGGTTGCTTGACAAAAAGCAATTAAAGGGGATGTTTGTTTTAAGGTATGCTGTGAAGGTACAGTCTATCATGGCTGAGAAAGCAGGGCAGCAGGAACATGGTGAGCGTGGTTACTGTTGCCCAATCAGGAAGCAGAGAAGGGATAGGAAGTGAGGCAGGGCTAAAAACCTCAGACCTCTTCAGTGAGCATTTTGATTTCTTTAAAAAAATGTAGATATAGGAACATATTTTCAATTTAATCCCAGGTGTGGGATACGGGACTACTTCAGATTGTCCACAGCAGCTGACTGTGATTTGCCTCATGCTCTAGCAGGGGCGTGATTTTACCAGCTGCAGATATTTTCTGTGATTGTATGACATTTGGAATTCTGGGAACTTCTCAGAGGGTATGTAAATGCTAGGTCCCTGAGAGGTAGTGGGGGTGGCTGGTTTTTGTTGGTAGTTGTTAGTCGTGGTTCAGTAGTTGTGTGCAAAGAAGAAAGAAGAAGACATTTTGTATCCTGACTGAAGAGATCAAACTTGCCCCAAGGAACTTGATGTCTCTAATCAGCAGGAAGTAGTCTAACAATAATGTCACCTCCTTTCTGACCCCTGACTTTATTCAGGGATATTTTCTCTTTCCTCTCTATCCTTTTTTTCTCTTTTATCTAGTGTTAGGGTGTTGAAAGGGTGACATATGGGTGGAGAAGGGTAGAAGAAAGAAGAACCAACAAAGTAGCTAAAAGACTGGCTACAAACTCCCCACCTCCCAACTGCCTCACATCCTTAGGCAGGCTCTATGACCAGAAAGATTCTACAACCTTCCACATTACCTTTACTTATTAGGGACCCTGTGTTCAAACACATGAGCCTGTAGGGGATACTTCATAGTTGGGAAGCACGGCAGGGAAGGAAAGGAGAGCCCTAGAATGATCCTAAATCTAGTCAGGTCCTAGAAGTTATCTGAGACCTGTGGTTTATCTGAAAGGTCAAGACACAAAAGAGTTGGTCACTGTTCAGAACTCTACATGAACCAAGTTACCTGAACGTATGCAGATCCCCTTACCTTAAACTTCAAGTGCTCTTGGATTTCCACGCACTAATTTGCACCTGTTAGAAGTTCTTTGGGAACCCTGGTGAGGAAAGAAAAGTATGCCCTTTGAGAGTTTGTCAAGTCTGGGAATGGTAGGGAAACCTTAAGGAGGTAGTAGGACATTAGGGTGATATTGTGGGAAGCCATTACTGTATCTGAGGTGGAAGGAGTCAGGTAACAGAGTGGTTCCTATAACTTGGGGGGTGGGAGTGTGTGTGTGTGTGTGTGTGTGTGTGTGTGTGTGTGTCTGCCAGGAGAACTGATCTCTAGCTGAAAGGCTCAGCCAGCTCACAGGACCATTGAGCTTTCTCTAGTTCTTACCTCTAGCACATGCTAGAACTCCCTATTGGGCAAACTCATTCTGCAACCAGGATGAGAGAATCATTAGATGACCCCACAGAACAGTCTTTTGGGTGAAGACACCATCTAGAGCAGTGGTTCTTAACCTTCCTATTGCTACGATCCTTTTATACAACTCCTCATGTTGTGGTGACCCTCAACAGTAGAATTATTTCATTACTACCTCATGACTGTAATTTTGCTACTGTTATGAGTCACAATGTACATATATGATATGCAGGATATCTGATACGCAACTCCCGTGAAAAGGTCATTTGACATCCCCCCCTGGAGGGGTCGCGACCCACAGGTTGAGAAACATGGGTCTAGCACAAAGGCTCAGAAGCACAGTTCAGACAATCCAAGGAGAGTCTCGCTCTGGCCCTTCCTCTGTAACTCCTCTGGCTCCCATTGAGTTTCTGAAGTTGCTGGTGGCTAGTTTGATTTTATCTGAAAAGCCTTCTGCACCCAGGTCTGGATTGGGTCATGGTCTTTCAGCCACGTCATAATCAAGCTGAGTCAGAAGGACACACTGGTGGCCTGATTGACCCATCTATCAATCTGGACAGTGTCCCCCTGAAATTACAGGCCTTGGTTTTAGTGGAACTGCTTGTGGTTTATGCTAATCAGCAAAATGAAGTGCGGTGCTGTGGTACAATTTGCCTCTGGCCTGGCGCTGAAACCAACCTCAAGCTTTGAGTTGTTCTTGGCTTTCTTGGAAGTCGTGGAAAATGTGGTATCTGGTGAAATAACTGTGCTTCGGGTCTTCTGCCATTCACAGAACACAGCGCTCCATGCGTGGCCACTATGTAATTGCAGGTATGGCCATTTGACATTATACCTGACTGAGGGCTTCCTGCCTCTACCAGCCACAGCCCAGGAAAGTGAGCACAGACCAGACGGCCCTGTCTGGCCAGATGATTTCATGCTCACAGACATGTATGTCTTGTAGGGAGACACAGGACTTATCTTGGGGACTAGGAGGATCACTGGCTAAGAAGAAATTTGGCTTGGGAGAGGAAAGGTCTTTCTGCATTAAATATGACTATTAATTTATGTAGCAGACAAATTATATGCTTAAATTACTCAGAAATCCATAGACTCAGTACATTAGATTGTGAGTTTATTCACCCTCTTACTTCTGTGATTTTTTTCTTTCTTTAGATATTTAGAATTATATTTATGTGTGTATGGATGTGTGTGCTTGTATATTTTCTTAGTCAGTTTTTTCTTTTTCTTTTTCTTTTCTTTTTCTTTTTCTTTTTCTTTTTCTTTTTCTTTTTCTTTTTCTTTTTCTTTTTCTTTTTTGAGACAGGATTTCTGTGTAGCCCTGAATGTCCTGGAAATCTCTCTGTAGACCAGGCTGGACTTGAAATCAGAGATCCACCTGCCTCTGCCTTCCACCTGAGAGCTGGAATTAAAGGTGTGTGGCACCACCATGAGGTAAACCAGTGTTTTCTAAATGAGCATAATTGACAGAATGAAAAAAGCTACACACACACACACACACACACACACAGAGAGAGAGAGAGAGAGGGAGAGAGAGAGAGAGAGAGAGAATTTGTTAGAGTATCTTGTTGTAGAAAATTTTAGTCCCAATCCAGAGCTTCCACCCCTTTGACCATTTATTTCCTGGATGAAAGACGCACACAACCTTCATATTTATAATAAGCCTTAATCAGCAGTAGAGCTGGTTATCTACTCTCTATGCTATTAGAATCTACTTTCCTTTCAATAACTCTGAGTTTTACTTACTATGTTTCATCTGGGCTGCTCTTAACTCCAACTGGCCAGCCCTTAGGGGCACGTTTTTATGACTCACCTACCCTATTGTGGCTTCTCTTTCCTCTGTCGCCTTCTTCTTCCTCTTCATGGTTCTCCATCCCCCAAGCCCGGGAACCCTAAACCCTGCCCATGTCTCTTCTGCTCAGCTTTCAGCATCTTCAGCAACCAACAGTAACTTGGGACCAAGGCTGCACATTGTCACTTGGGTCTATGTGCGGACACTCTCGTCTCTGGGGCAACCAGGTCTTGGGGTCCTGCACTTAGCCTTACAATACACTGCAAAAGGCCAAACCTAAACAGTGGCTTGTCTGAATAGTCCAGCAAATGACATCTCCCAAGCAAAGGCCAAGGGTCCTGTGGTTGTTCAGTCTACAAGACTGCATCTCTCAGCAGGCCCAAACTGGTGCAACAGTCTCAGGGAGGTAATCCTGAAGAAGTCCGTTCTAATACCAGCAAAAGAACGCCTTAGTAACAGCACGGATAAATTTGCTAGTGAGAGTGAGGGCAAATAGGCAAAAAGCTAAAGCTTTCTTCTTTCATGTCCTTTTTTTTTTTTTTTTTTTTTTTTGAGACAGGGTTTCTCTGTGTAGCCCTGGCTGTCCTGGAACTCACTCTGTAGACCAGGCTGGCCTCGAACTCAGAAATCCACCTGCCTCTGCCTCCCGAGTGCTGGGATTAAAGGCGTGCGCCACCACGCCCGGCTCATGTCCTTTTATGTCACTAGAAAGTGTGGCCCAGATTTGGTGTGGGTCTTCCCACCACAAATGATCCAGATTTAGGATGGATCTTTCTACTGCAAAAAATTCAAATCAAGAAAACCCCTAGCTGCTTATAGATGTAGCCAAGTTGTCAGCCAAGATTAGCTATTATTACACGTCCGCTATGTATGCTGTCTCTCTCTCTCTCTCTCTCTCTCTCTCTCTCTCTGTGTGTGTGTGTGTGTGTGTGTGTGTGTGTGTGTGTAGACCCAAACCCAAGGACAACATTCAGGACTCTAGTTTCTTCTACCATGTGGCTCCTGAAGACCAAATTCAGGTTGTCAGACTTGGTGGGCATGTGCCTTTACCCAATAAACCATCTTACTGATGATTGCTGCGGTTTTGAGGCATGGTCTCTCTAGGAAGCCTAGGCTAGCCTCATTCCATTCTCCTGTACCAACTCCCCTCTTGCTGAGATCACAGGCATGTATTACCATGCCCTAGATGGCTGTTATTCTTAATCAGCAAGGCTCTGAGAGGTAGGATGTCAGTTGGATCCTCTGGGTTAAATCATGTTTCTCCACATGCCTGTGGTTCTTAGGTGAGCAAATTACTCCATTCTCTCACGAGTAAATCTCAACTAGCTTATGTGTAAGACAATGGAAAATATATCAGGTAGGATTAAGAGCATAGAAAATATCTCAAGTAATTTGGCTTAAGAGTTTATTTTCTTATTTTTTTATTCTTGTATAAAATAATTCTGGGTCCTGCGAGATGGCTCAGAGGGTAAAGGTGCTTGTTATCAAACTTAATGACCCCAGTTTGATTCTCAGGATCCATATGATAAAAGGGGACTGGACAGTTGTCTCTGATTTGTGTGTGTATACTAATTAAAATGTAATTAAAAGTAAAAGAAAAGAAAAGAATTCTGAAAATAGACAACCATGGATGGCCTGGAAGTGCAATGATACTGCCAGAACAAAATTTCTTTTATTTTAATTTTCTGCTACTTCCCCTCCCCCATTCCTCCTTGTTTTCTCCCCCCATACTTTCCTTCCTTTTTCCCTTCCTCCTTTCCTCCTTCCCTTTTTCCATTGTTTCCTTTCTTTGTTTCTTTCTTTGATCCTTCCCTCCCTCCCTCCTTCCTTCCTTCCTTCCTTCCTTCCTTCCTTCCTTCCTTCCTTCCTTCCTTCCTTCCTTTCCTTCCGCATCACCAGGGATTGAACTATAGCCTCATGCATGTTAGGCAAACACTGTACTGCTGAGCTGTGCCCGTGACTCCTTTTTAACTCTTTATTTTGAGACAGGGCCTAACTAAGTTTTACAAGCTGGCTTTAAATACTCTGTGTGGCCCAGGCTGGTCTTGAACTTGCAATCCCCCTGCCTTGGCCTTCCAATGAACTGAGATCACAGGTCTGCACCAGTGGGCCCGGCCACTTTTAGTTTGTGATTTCTAACCATAATTTGAGAGTCTGCAGTTGGACTCCCAGCTGTTTTCTCCGCAGGCTGCACAGTTGGAGGAACAGGAAACGACCAAGGGGTACAATTGCTATCAATCTGTCTTCCTTTTGTGTGGAGGCTTTTGTCAACAACTTCTGCTTCCGTCTCATTAGCCACTGGTGATTGCAAGCTAGGTAAGTTAGTGCTTCTACTGGTCACAGCGAAGTTTCTCAGACAATGGGGCCTCTCTCTTTCAAAGTAGACAAGAGAGAGTGGGGCTCTAGAAAGTGAGGGGGGGGTTGAGATGCCCTTTTTGTGAATTTGAGATAATAAATCCATCTTAAAGTGGTTAGCAAAAGAGCTGGCACTTGGAAGTACTCATTTCACAGTATGGAATTATTATCTAATTATAAAGCAATGAGGCTTTTAAAAAGTAGCCAGATTAAACAGAAGAACATTTATATAGTTTTGCCTTCAAAGGTAATCAGCTTGGAAGGCAATACATCATTTTCATTAATTATATGTTACTACGTTCAGAAAACAGCCAGATTGCATGTTGTGTGCGAGTGTTGCAATACCTCACCGAATACCATTACTATGTACAACCAACAGATACTAATAAAAATAAATCAAACAACAGCAGCCAGTTTGCCCCCACCCCCATTCTGGCTCTGTACATACTAGGCAAACACTATACCACTGAGGTACATCCCTAGACCTTCAACTTTTAGACGGGGTCTCCTTATGTAGCTCAGGCTGGCTGCTAATATATTATCTAGCCCAGGCTGGCCTGGGCATGTTTCTAATTTTTTATTTTTTTCTCTTCCTTTGTCTCTCGAGTACAGGAATGTGCCACTAGCTTCACCCAGTTTACTATTTGTACAAGCGCAAAAGCTTTGCTGGTCCCATGTTCCATCATCATCATCATCATCATCATCATCATCATCATCATCATCTATTGTAGCCATAGAAATTAGCAATGATTGACAGGCAGAAGGATGCTGGCATTCAAATGTCTTACAGCATTCTGCAGGCTCTATAGGGCCTTCTGATCCAGGTATCTCCTGTTTCCAGAAATCAAATATCCTCCCCGCTAAGGGGAGAAACTTAAATGAATAGAGCAGAGGAAAATCTTTGTAAAGCAATGTTTGCTTTTACTGTGAAATGAATAGATTGTGAATTACTAGGTTTTTTTTTTTTTTTGTATTAACCTTTGGTAAGTTGTTCATGATAACTTAGGCTTATAGATAAAATTGGATCATGATCTACTGAAATTTTACACACATTCCCATTTCTTTATTGAAAGTGATTGAGTATTTATATAAGAAAAATTGAGTTTTAAAAGAAATATACATCGGGCGAAGGGGAGGGGAGGAGTATTGGTACAGGCCAGCAAAATGGCTTAGAGGATAAAGACTCTTGCCTATAAATCCGAGATGTAGAACCTACATGGGAGAAGAAGAGAAACAACCTTCTCAGGATGTCCTCTGGCCCCCACATGTGTGTCCCATTCCCACATGAATAATTAAATATAATAAAAATATATTGGGCTAGACAAGATCACTCATACCCATGCTTGGGGGTCCGAGGCAGTAAGATTGCTATGAGTTTGAGGTTAATCCAAACTACCCAGTGAGTTCCAGGCTAGCCTAGGAAAACAGTGAGTCCTTGTCTCAAACAAATACTCTCCCTCCCATAAACCACACATACCCAAAGCCCCAACCAGCAAACAAACAGATAAAGAAAGCAGCTACATTAACAACTGGATGCAAATGATGGAGACTGACTGACAGTATAACTTTAGAAACACAGAAGACTCATTGATAATACCAAATCAAGCAGATAAAACTTATGATATACATCTAATTTTTGACTGAAAAGTTGTCATGATGTCAGTTCTGATCTATTTATTACATTTATATAACTTGAGGGGATATTGTCTATTATAAAATGTATCATGTTATTTTGTCTACCTTGGCATCATCAAGTGAAAGGTCTAGAAGTAAGCTCGTTTGCCATCCAGTATAATTTTTGTTTATTTATTTTTGGATTTTGAGAAAGGGTCTTATATGCCCCAGTCTGGTCTCAAAAATTACTATGTAGTTGAGGATGACCTCAATCCTCATTCTCCCTCCTCCGTCTCCTAAATGCTGGGATTGAAAGTTGGTGTCAGGGAACTTTTTAATTGTGTGCATGAAGAAATTAAGACGTTGTCATAGTTAGGGTTTTATTGCTGTGAACAGAGACCATGACCAAGGCAACTCTTATAAAAGGCAGCATTTCATTGGTGCTGGCTTACAGTTTTCAGTGCTTCAGTCCATTATCATCAAGGTGGGGAGCATGGCAGCATCCAAGCAGGCACAACACTGGAGAAAGGCCTGCGAGTTCTACATCTAGTTCCAAAGGAAGTATTTCCCATGTGTCAAGGAGGAGGGCCTCAAGGCCCACCCCCACAGTGACACACTTCCTCCAACAAGGCCACATCCACTCCAACAAGGTCAAAAACCTCCTACTAGTGCTACTCTCTGGCCCAAGCATATCCAACCACCACAGACAGAGTCCTTGATTGGCATGTTTAAGGTCTCCTGGCTTAGATATGAGAGGATAGGTATCAGAATCCTGCCTGTCTGTATCCTGGCATCATCCGTTTCACCAGTGCAGATTCATGTGGTCACATCAGTGCTGCCATTATTCTTGTTTTTTTTTTTTTTTTTTTTCTTCTTTTTCCTCTTACTGCAACATGGAAGGTGCACCTTGGGTCTGAGGGCGCTACATACTTGCCTGCCATCATTATCCTTCTTTTTCTATATAACCTCCAAGTTTCTGTCAGGCATTTGACGATACAACCAGATTACGTTCCCTAGCCCTCTTTCCAACTTGTGGCCAAGTAGCTGATTTTGTTGTTGTTGTTGTTGTTTTAAAAGACACAGAATATCAAACAGTCAGATTTGCCTCAATGTTGTTAAGTAGTCAAGGGTGACCTTGAACTCCTATCTCCCAAGTGCTGCTGGGCCTTATTCTATCTGCTTCTTGATGGTGAGGAATAGAGAGCCTGGAGCCTTGAACTCAAAAGAAGCTAGACCTTGAGGGTAACAGAGGCATCAGACAATCTTAGAGGTATCTGCCTCTGGGCTATTACATGTATATAAGCCATTATATTTAAATACAAGTGTCTTTTTGTTAGGAAGACCCTCAGTGGGAAATGATAGGGAAGTATTAGGTACATAGAGCACAGCCATTCATCACTGTAACAGATGATGCCTGGAACAATCAGCTTATGAAGTAGAAAGGTGTATTTGGCCTTATGCTTAGTCCATGATGGGGTGGGCAGCTTCTTTTGGCCTGTAGCTGAAGACCAGAATGTGACAGGATCACAAGAAGGAGCAAAAATCAACTCACTGCCTTGAGCCAAAAAGGAAAAAGGTCTTGGTCCCACAGTCCCCTTAAGGGCATGCTCTCCTGGAACTAAAGACCTGTGCCATAGTGCCGGTTCTATTGCTGCAAAGAGCACCACAACAAGCAAGCATTTAATTGTGGGCTTGTTTACAGTTTCAGAGTGTGGGTATGATCATGGCAGAGATGGTTCTTAGAGTTTACATCTAATTCACAAGCAAGGGCATGGGGGAGAGAGGGAGGAGGGGAAGGGGAGGAAGAAGGGGAGGAGAAGGGGGCAGGAGAAGGGGGCAGGGGAGGGGGAGGAAGAGGGGGAGGGGAGGAGAAGGGGGCAGGGAAGGGAGAGGGAGAGGGAGAGTAGAGAGGGGGGAAGAGTACTAACTGGGAGAAGGGTAGGCTTTTAAAACCTCAAATCCCACCCCTAGTGACATACTTCCTTCCGCAAAGCCTTAACTTCTAATCCTTTCCAAACTGTTCCATCAACTGGGAACCAAACCTTTAAATATATGACCCTACAAGGCCATTCTCATTCAAACCACCACAACGTCCTACTAGAACCTTCTTTTGGAAGACTCCACCGCTTCTCAATACGACCCCTCTGGGGATCAGTAAGTGGGGATAGGGGCATTTAAAATCCAAACCATAGCAGCCCCGGTTAGGGCCAGTGTACTGTACCCGGACTTTACCATTGATTTTAATCAAAGAGCTGACCACCGCCAGAAGCAGGTTTTCTGTCTTCTGTATTTCACTGATCTTCTGGACTTGGGCTCCTCATGTCACCTCACCTTGTGTCCATGACCATGAGGACTTTCTTGCTGTTAGGCCAAGTGTTCCATGTGACAGAATGTTGACCTAGAGAGTCGTCTGGAAGTTGGAACATGAACTTGCTGCTCCCAGAATGACTGTGGCCAAATACCTCTTTAAGTAAAAGACTTATTTTTCTCATTTAGCTCCTTGGAGGACTGTGAGTAATACTTCATAAAAACGGTTTTAAAGCAGTTGTCAACTGCAAGCCTCCTGCCTATAATGCTGAACTAATTCAGTAGCTTTCTTGGCACCTCTGTCTCTAATGATTCATAGATGAGCCTGTTTACTTAAAGGGGCTTGCTTTGGCACAATCCACTCGGGGAAGAGGTGCTCTCCATGTCTGGATCATTAGGACTCAGTGAATGTCTCATTCTTGCCCTTAGAGTCTTGCTTAGCAGCATGAAGATGAAGAAGAAGGCATTTGAGCTATGGTGGCTCCTGGTTCTATACTATTCTTGCTCCAGAGGTGATGTCTGTAGTGGTGTTCTGATGATTGCTTGAAATCAAAAGTATTTAATGAAGGAGACAAGCTTTTCAAATCATTCTTATGTGATGAGCATTAGGTTTGCAAAGAATGCCACCAAGTTAGAATCATGCTTTAGGTATTAAAAAAGAAAGTCTTCACTCAGAAGGCAGAGGCAGGAGGATTTCTGAGTTCGAGGCCCAGCCTGGTCTACAGAGTGAGTTCCAGAACAGCCAAGGCTATAGAGAGAAACCCTGT
Source organism: Mus minutoides (assembly GCA_902729485.2). Taxonomy (NCBI): domain Eukaryota; kingdom Metazoa; phylum Chordata; class Mammalia; order Rodentia; family Muridae; genus Mus; species Mus minutoides. Next base: position 2,652 of record LR754340.1, on the reverse strand, counting down.
CTCGGAAAAAAAAAAAAAAAGAAAAGAAAAGAAAGTCTTATGACTGGTTAATACTTCTGTTAAGTCAGTGTCTTATACACATAATAGTTCATTGTGACTAAGGAACTGAACCGCAGTGCTTTGCCAAGGAGAGCATTACTTAAGTAGGTGACTCTTGGCCCTTTCATATCAGCGCCTTAAGAAGTTCACCAGAAAGTGCTGCTTTGTACCAGGCAATCCGTACCAGGTCCTTCTGGGCAGCCGCTGTTCTTTGGTGAAGTTACTTTTGACCATTAATCCCTTGTTAATCCTAAATCTCTAGAAGGGATGTATTTGAAACACTTTCAAGTTCAAATCCTTTTTCTTAGCAGCATAAATCTGTTAAAGAGAACAGCAACAGTGGACGAGAACACGGTCCAAGTGCATTTTTGAAACAAAAGTATGGCAGATGGTGTCAGGACACTGGGAGAACAGGATTATGACTCCAATCGCTCTACCTGGAAATGATTGGTTAGCATCAAAGTCCATGTGGCAGAACTCATGTCTGGTGGCCATTGCCATGGAATCAGGTTGGATGCAACCATAAGGTGAGCATCTTTTACTGAGAACTGGATGACCATCACTGGATCTTCAGCCTGCAGTACCTCTTGAGAGGGAGAAGAAAGTGGTAATAGTATGGGGTAGGAGGTGGAGAGAGGACACTCAACATCCCAATCATACACTTGTAACATGCCATCAGTCTACTTTGTTCTTGGTCTTGTAGAGCGCATGCAGGCCTTGAACCTGCTATGTAGCCGAAGCTGACCTTCAACTCCTGTTCTTCCTGCCTTGACGTTCCAAGCACTCGAGTCATAGGTCCAGTCCACAGACCCAGTGAATATGTGCTGTGGATCTCATGTTATTCAGTTCTCATGAATATTGTATACTTTCATTGCCAAGCATGGTAGAGATTCCCCCAAATAAATAGAGGAGGAGATGGGGAGCCCAAGACACTAAGTATATTCATCTAGAAGTTGTTGGAGAAGGAGAAAGATCTGAACCTGCATTTACTTAATTCCAAGGTTCTAACTCTTGCCATGAGACCATATTGTCTTTCTGGCAAATAGGGACTGTGCCAGAGGGAGGAAGAGAATCCAGGTAGAAAAACCAGTTATACAGGCCAGTTTAATCAGACGTTGGTGGAGAGCTATTGGTTGGAACATGATCAACACAAATGGGGGGGGGGGGAAGGAGAGAGAGAGAGAGACAGAGAGAGAGAGACAGAGACAGACAGACAGACAGACAGACAGACACTGACTTTCCTGGAGAACACCAGATGTAAGACTAAAAGATTATAGCAAGGATACCTGCTCTGTTAGAGAAAGGAGACCAGGCAAACAGACTAAGGTGTCAGCTAGAAAGTGTACAGGACTTTAGCTGAACACCGAGATACTGAGATGCACAGCACACAGAATTGTTCTGCTTACTAACCCCCCACCATGCTTTAAGGGGATATAAACCTTTGGGGACCTCAGGAGGGGTGAATGGATTTTGCTTTTGGAATGTGGATCTTCTTAGGCCAGGGCCAGGACTCACAGGGGCTCCCCACAATGCTGGCCATTGGTGTATGTATATCCTCTCCTAGGTACTTACTACAACATGAATCTAGGCACTCCTCCTGTAAAAGGGATTTTCCCCCCCACATATAATTAAGATCTCAAGTCAGTTATCCTTAAGATGTGGCAGCCAAGTTTGGATGGTGGTAGAACTGAGATAATTACACAGACTTTTTAAAAGCAGGATTTTTGTCATGCTGGTTGAAGGAGAGGAAGGCACAGAGAGACACATCCGTATTAGGAACCATGCTTGCGAGTTTAATGGCTGGGAACTCACACAACCTCTAGGTCCCCCCCTGCCCCAGGGTTTCACCATGTAGCCTGACCTATCCTCGAACTCACTATGCAGATCACATTACTCACAGAGATCCACCTGCCTCTGCCTCCCAAGTGCTAAGACTAAAGGCATGGGCCACTATCCCCAGCTACAACCTCTAATTTTATTGTTATTTATGTATTTTGAGACAATATCTCATGTAGCTTAGGCTGACCTCATACTCTCTATGTGGCTCCTGCCTCTACCTCCCAAGATCTGCTCCTGCTTCTATAGGTATGATATACTATGTCCAGGACAGCTTATCTAGCTGTTGACAGTGGATCCTGGATGGTAGCTAGAAGGAAAGTTAGGACCTCAGCTCTCTGTTCCCAAAGCAATGAGGTCTACCAGCAACTTTCGAGCCTAGAAGAGGACCTGAGCCTCTGTTACAGCGGTTCTCAACCTTCCTAATGCTGCAGCCCTTTAATACAGTCCCTCATGCTGTGGGGACCCCCAAGCATAAGATTATTTCATTGCTACTTCATAGCAGTAATTTTGGTACCATTATGAATCATAATGTAAATATCTGATATGCAGGATCTCGGATAGGGGACCCCTGTTGGGGTCGGGACCCACGGGTTGAGAACCTCTGTTCCGTTGTGTTCCGGTCCCAGCTGCCTTCCTGAGTCCATTCTTGTGAGATGCTTGCAGAGCATCTGACCCTGCCGTGCCTAGTTTTCCAGTCCACAGAAACAGTGAGATTATACACTAGCATTCTTTTAAGCCAGATGTCTTTGGGGGGTGTTTTTTTTTTTTTAACAC
>LR754001.1:71630-103692 GCA_902729485.2 Mus minutoides | reverse complement strand
GTTTCTCTGTATAGCCCTGGCTGTCCTGGAACTCACTTTGTAGACCAGGCTGGCCTCGAACTCAGAAATCCACCTGCCTCTGCCTCTGCCTCCCGAGTGCTGGGATTAAAGGCGTGCACCACCACGCCCGGCTGGTGTTTGGTTTTACTATAGGTCTCTGGGCTATCTAGTCTTCCTGTTTTGGTTACCTAAGCACTTTTTGTAGAGTGGGCCTTAAGTCAGTCCACATGTTTGTTGGTTACTCCCATAAGTTCTGTGCCACCATTACCCTAGCATATTTTTCAGGTAAAACAGATTGTAGTTCAAAAGTTTTGTGGCTGTCTTTGTGTCCCTGTTTCTCCTTTAGTAGCCTGCAGAGTACCTTCCCACACCAAAGAGACTAGAACATAGGGGTGAAGGGTCCCTGTAGGCACCAGCTCAACTTCTACCATGTTTAATGGGCTTTACGGGTGTTGTCCTCAGCAATGCCCACCTCTCACCCACTGTCACTTTGCAGAGAGCAACCCTTTATCTTAGCAACAGCCTGGGTTGTTTGGAGATTTCCATGGGACCCCTTTGCCCAACAGCTCAATCGAATACAACCTACTCCTGCCACTAGAAGCGTCACTTGGCTATAAGAGATGGCCAGTTGAAACACCATATCTCTCATTACTATGTGTCCTCATTAGGATTGCCTTCATAGATTCTACTGCATTAGGCTTCCACACCACTCCCAAAATATCTCCCATTTCCAGATGTCTCCTTTCACCCTCTTTCTTCACCCCATTTCCCTTCCAACCTGATCCCTTCCTACACCCACCCCATTCTTAGTCTGCTTCTATGTATTTTTCCCACCCAGGGTGATTCATGTCCCCACCCCTTCATCTTTACCTAATCTCTTTGAGTCTACAAATTATAGTTGTGTTATCATTTACTTAACAGCCAATAATCCCTTTTAAGTGAATATATACCATATTTATCGTTCTGGGTCAAGATTACCTTTCTCAGGATGATTTGGGGGAGGGGGGTTGTTTGTTTGTTTGTTTGTTTTTGGTTTTTCGAGACAGGGTTTCTTTGTGTAGCCCTGGCTGTCCTGGAACTCACTCTGCCTCCCAAGTGCTGGGATTAAAGGCCTGCGCCACCACACCCTGCATGATTTTTTTTTTTTTATGTTTCATCCATTTGCCTGAAAAAAAAAAATAGTTGGGAAATACTCCACTGTGTAAATACTCCACTGTGTAAATGAATCACATTTTCTTTAGTCATTCTTCAGTTGAGGGATACCTAGATCATTTCATTAAATTAGACATCAAACACCCAAATAATCCAATTTCTACTATGAATAGAATAGCACAGAACATGGTTGAGCAATTGTCACTGTTGTAGGATGAAGACTACTTTGAATATATATCCAAAAATGGTATAGCTGAGTCTTGAGGTAGATCGATTCTCAATTTTCTGAGGAACTGACATATTAATTTTAATAGTAGCTGTACAAGTTTTTACACCCACCAGCAATGGAGGAGTGTGTTCCCCTTGCTCTGCATTCTCACCAGCATGAACTGTCACTTGTGTTTTTGGTCTTAGCCATTTTGACAGCTGTAAGTTAGAGTCTCACAGTAGTTTTGATTTGTATTGTATTTGAATTATGTATTCTAGCTAGCTCATATAAAAGAGACAAAATCCTGGTATGTTATTTACAAGCTGTAAGCCTAGATTGGGCAGGTTGTGAGCTATTCTAACTTACATCTCAGCCATATGTCCCTTGTTAGCTGCTGTTTAAATCTTGCCCTGAGTTATCTCTGTTCTATCAGCCTGTCTTCAGGATTCACTTCTCCTGGCCACGTGTTTATGATCCATCTGCCCTCATAGTGGTCTCCTACTCTCTCCATCTCCTTTCTCCTTCATCCCTGGTCTCTCCTCAGACCCCACTGGATCATCAAGTCCTGCCTTTCTCTCTCTACTGTCCAATCACAGTCTTTTATTAACCAATTAACTTTAAATTGAAGAGCAAGGTTTATACAACAAAGGCAGGTATACAGAATTTAGCATTTGTATACATACCACTAGACCAACCCCAATATTGCATTTCCCTGGTGACTAAGAAAGTTGAACATTTGTCTTAATTAGGGTTTTACTGCTGTAAACAGACATCATGACCAAGGTAAGTATTATAAGGACAGCATTTAATTGGGGCTGGCTTATGGGTTCAGAGGTTCAATCTATTATCATCAAGGTGGGAACATGGCAGCATCCAACCAGGCATGGAGCAGGAGGAGCTGAGAATTCTACATCTTCATCTGAAGGCTGTTAGTAGAATACTCATTTCCAGGCAGCTAGGATGAGGGTCTTAAAGCCCACACCCACAGTGACACACTTACTCTAACAGGGCCACACCGGCTAATAGTGCCACTCCCTGGACGAAGCATATATAAACCATCACAAAATATAAGTATAGTCCATTGACTTTTGTGTTTTGAGAATATTCCGTTTAGATCTGTATGCCACTTTTAAATTGGATTATTTGGGTGTTTGATGTCTAATTTAATGAGTTCTAAATATATTTTGAATATTAGTGCTCTTTCAGATGTAAAGTTCCGTAGCCTGCTTCTTTGATTGATGGTGTCCTTTGCCTTACAGAAGCTTTTTAGTTTCATGAGGTCCCATTTATTAATTGTTGCTCTTAGTTTCTGCACTATGGGTGTTCTGTTCAGAAAGTCATCTCCTGCGCTGTTCCCTACTTTCTCTTCTATCAGCTTCAGTATAGCTGGTTTTATGTTGAGGTCCTTGATCCACTTGGACTTGAGTTTTGTACAAGGTAATAAGTATGGATATATTTGCATTCGCCATGCAGACATCTAGTTTGACAAGCATGGTTTCTTGAAGATGCTATCTTTTTTCCAATGTGTATTTGTGGCTTCTTTATAAAAAATATCAGATGTCCGTAGGTGTGTGGACTTATGTCTGAGTCTTCATCTTGACTCCATTGATCAACCTGTTTCTTTGTGCCAATACCATGCTGTTTTTATTCATACAGCTCTGTAGTACAACTTGAAATCAGGGATGATGAGACCTCCAGCATTTCTTTCATTGTTCAGGATTATTTTAACTATCCTGTTTTCCCCCCCACATGAAGTTGAGAATTGTTTTTTCAAGGTCTGCAAAATTAGAATTTTGATGGAGATTATGTTGAATTCTTTTGATAGGATGGTCACTTTTGTTGTATTAATTCTACCTAACCATGAGTATGGGAGATTTTTCCATTTTCAGATATCTTCTTCAACTTATTTCTTCAAAGGCTTGAAGTTTTTATTATATAAGTCTTCCCCTTGCTTGGTTAGAGTTTCCCCAAAATATTTTCTATTATTTGAGGCTATTGTGAAAAGTGTTGTTTCCCTGATTTCTTTCTCAGCCCATTTGTCGTTTATATATAGGAGGGCTACTAATTTTTTGTTCTGTTTTGTTTTGTTTTTTAGTTAATCTTGTATATTGCCACTTCACTGAAAGTGTTTATCAGCTGTCTGAGTTTCCTGGTGAAATTTTTAGGGTTAGTCCTGTATACTATCATATCATTTGCAAATCTCTATACTTTACTTTCGTCCCTTCCAGTTTGTAACCCCTTGATCTCCTCCAGTTGTCTTATTGATCTAACTAATATTCCAAGTACTATATTGAATACATATGGAGAGAACAGATAACCTTGTCTTGTTCCTTAATTTAGTGGAATTGCTTTGAGTTTGTCTTTATTTAATTTGATGTTGGCTATAGGCTTTCTGTAAACTGCCTTCTTATGCTGAGGTATACCCCTTGTATTCTTAATATCTCCACGAAGGGGTGTTGAATTTTGTCAAAGGCCTTTTCTGCATCTAATGAGATGATCATGTGGTTTTCTCTTTCAGTTGGTTTCTATGGTGGATTACATTATTGATTTCCTTATATTGAACCATCTCTGTATCTCTGCGATGAAGCCTACTTGATCATGGTGGATCTTTGTTATGTGTTCTTGGATTCAATTTGCAAGTATTTTGTGGATTTTTTTCATCTATGTTCATAAGGAAAATTAGTCTGTAGTTTTCTTTCTTTGTTGGGTATTTAATGTGGTTTGGATATCAGGGTCACTGTGGCCTCATAAAATGAAGTGAGGAATGTTCCTTTTCTTCCTATTATGTGAAATAATTTGAGGAGTATTGGTGTTAACTGTTCTTGGAAAGTCTGGTAAAATTCTGTACTAAAAGATCTGGCCCTGGGCTTTCATTGCTTTTTGTGCATTCTTCTGCATTTATTTTGTTTCTTTTTCTTTCTTTTCTTTTCTTTTTTTTTTTGTTTTTTGGTTTTTTTGGTTTTTCAAGACAGGGTTTCTCTGTGTAGCCCTGGCTGTCCTGGAACTCACTGTGTAGACCAGGCTGGCCTCGAACTCAGAAATCCGCCTGCCTCTGCCTCCCAAGGGCTGGGATTAAAGGCATGCACCACCACACCCGGCTTTATTATTATTTTTTGTTTGTTTATTTTTCTAAATGACTGCTATATTTATATCTCCTTTTATATGTTACTTGGCCTCTTTCCCTTACAACTTTTAAAATATTCTTTGTTCTGTATGTGTTATATTTTGATTATTATGTGGTAAGGGGGCTTTCTTTCTGGTCCAAATAGAACCAGTTGGTGTTCTGTAAATTCCTTGAACCTTTATAGGTTTCTCCTTCTTTAGATTAAGAAATTGTTCTTCTGTGATTTTGTTGAAAACATTTTCTGGGCCTTTGGGCTGTGTTTTTTCTTTTCATCTGTACCAGTTATGCTCAGGTTTGGTCTTTTTATAGTGTCTTGATTTCCTGGATGTTTTGTGTCAGAGTTTTCTAACATTTAACATTTTCTTTGACCAATGTATCATTTTCTTTTACTTTTTCCTTCTTCCTTTTTTTAAAAATATCTTCTACACTTGGGATTATTTTCTTCCATTGTTATTCTATTGGTAAATCTTGCCTCTGTAGTTTCTGTTTGAATTCCTAAAGTTTTCATTCCCAGAATTCCCTCAGTTTGCTATAGGGATAATGTTTATTTGTGCTGTGTCAAGATATGTCTCCATCCTTTCTTTCCTGTGTAAGGCACTTTCTGGTTGGTTAAAATAAAAAGGCTATGGCCTGCAATAGAAGGTACAATAGAAGGTGGGACATCTGGCAGAGAGAGAGAGAAACGCTGGGAAAAGGTCAGGTTGGAGAGAGCCACCTGGACTTGGAGGAGGTCAGGTGTGTGAATCTGAGGAGAGGTATCAGGGTAATTGAGTTAGGAGCTAGTGAGAAACAAAGCCGAACTTAAGGTCAAAAAGCTCTGTAATAAAAAATAAGGCTCTGTGTCATTACTCAGGAACTGGAGCAGATATAGAAAAGGCCATAACAGTTTCAGTTTGGGTTTTCTTTATTGATTCTATTTCTAATTTCAGGTCTTGAACTGTTTTATTAATTTCCTTCCACTCTTTTTTTTTTTTTTGTATTTTCCTAGATTTTATTAAGGAATATATATTTATTTTCTCTTTAATATTCTTCATATTCATAAAGAGTCTTTAAAATTTTTGTTTGTTGTTTGTTTGTGCTTCAGCTATGTTGGAATATTCATGACTTGCTGTGGTAGGATTGCTGGGATCTAGTGGAGACATATTGCTGAAGTTGATTGCCTTCTTATGCTGGCATTTAGGCATCTGGATTTGGGGTGATTGTATTTCTAGGTGTTGATTTTTGGATTTGAATTTGTTAGGAAGGAGTTTTGTTCCTTTGGTTTCTCTCTGGATTTTCAGAGTGTAACGGCTATGCATTGCCTGTTTTCCTGGCCTGTTAAGATGGTATATTCACGGGGCTGGTGAGATGGCTCAGCGGGTAAGAGCACCCGACTGCTCTTCCGAAGGTGATAAGTTCAAATCCCAGCAACCACATGGTGGCTCACAACCATCTTTAATGAGATCTGGCGCCCTCTTCTGGAATGTCTGAAGACAGCTACAGTGTACTTACATATAATAAATAAAATAAATCTAAAAAAAAAAAAAAAAGATGGTATATTCACAAGGAATGCCTGCTTGTGTTGGAGGATGGGAGGGTAGGATGCGCAGCATTAATCTGTATTAATCTGTATATTTTAAAATATCATTGTTCCGGGCTGGTGAGATGGCTCAGCGGGTAAGAGCATCCAACTGCTCTTCCGAAGGTGATGAGTTCAAATCCCAGCAACCACATGGTGGCTTACAACCAGCCATAATGAGATCTGACATCCTCCTCTGGTCTATCTGAAGTCAGCTACAGCGTACTTATGAATAATAATAATAAACGAATCCTTGGACCGGAGAGAGCAAGTGGGACCGACCGGAGCGAGCGGGGCTGGCTGGAGCGACCAGAGTGAGCGAGCGGCCAGAGCGAGCGGGGCTGGCCGGAGTAAGTGGGGCAGACCAGAGCGAGCAAGGTTGACAAGGGAAAAAATATATCATTGTTCCTCTCTCTTTTGGTATCTCATGGGAACCTATGTAAACAGCAGTGGTCTGTTTTTTCCAGACCTGTCCCTTGCTTCTCGATTCTTCCTTGAATGTCTTCTCTCCCATCATTTAGTGGTGCAGTGTCCCAACACAAAAAGCCTGGAAGCAGCTGGGCGTGGTGGCACACGCCTTTAAACTCGGCACTCCGGAGGCAGAGGCAGGCAGATTTCTGAGTTCGAGGCCAGCCTGGTCTACAAAGTGAGTTCCAGGACAGCCAGGGCTATACAGAGAAACCCTGTCTCGAAAAACCAAAATAAATAAATAAATAAATAAATAAATAAATAAATAAATGCCTTGAAGCTTTGAGACTGTCTGAGCCCCTTTGTCTTTGTATGTGAGCCATCAAATGGTCTGCTGTACAGACTAGCTGCTGGGTTGTTTGCCATTAATTGCAGTGAACCTGGTTCATGTGACCCTTACCTATTTTGGTTTCTCAGTCATGTCCTTCATTCCACTCACCCCCACCCCTCCTTGCTGACTGTTACATGCATGCACGCACTCACCCATACACACACACACACACACACACACACACACACACACACACACACACAGGAAGCATCACACATGTAACATGAACATTTAGGATGCTCTAATAATGCCAACTTATAGAATCACAATATGATCTGTCTTAGTTAGGGTTTTATTGCTGGGAAGAGTCACCATGACCAAGGCAACTCTTTTTTTTTTTTTTTTTTTTTTTTTTTTTTTACCAATGTGACTCTTTTAAGGAAAACATTTAATTGGGGCTGGCTTACAGGTTCAGAGGTTAAGTTCATTATCATCATGGAAATCATGGAAGGAAGCATGGCAGCCTTCAGGCAGACAGGGTGTTGGAGAAGGAGCCAAGATTTCTATATCTTGATCCAAAGGCAGCCAGAAGACTGACTTCCAAGCAGATAGGAAGAGAGTCTCACTATCCACCTCACTGTGACACACTCCCACAAGTCCACACCTACTCCATCAAGACCACACTTCCTAATAGTGCCACTCCCCGGGCCAAGTATATTCAAACCACTACATGATCACATAAGCACACTGTCCAGACAAGCATTCCAAGCACAAAGACTCTAATCATAAAAAACCCAAAAATTCTTTATTCCATTTCCATCCCTCCATCATCCTAGGACGCAAAACCGAAGACAATGTATGTGAGTGTTCACTAACTATATGTAATGCATTTAAGTCAGCTTAGTCCATCACAGATTATAGAAACACTGCACAGGCCCTCTCCCTTTGCCAGAGAAGAAGGCTTACATGAGTGCCAGGCTGACATGAGTGCCATAACTGACACATGGTAAGAATTAAGAGCATCTTATACTTTTAAGAAAAATCACCTGCAAACTACAATTAAGGTACCAAAAATGTGAGCTGAATGTTATGAAGACCCTATAATAACTGAGTTGGGTCACGTTACTCGCTTCATAGGCAAATGTATTCAGTCGGGCTGGGGTATAGTTCATTTGGTAGAATGTTTGCTTAGCATGCACAAAAATCTGGCTTCTGGTCCTAGAACCACATAAACCAGGTATGATAGTACATGCCCACAATCCCCGTGCTTGGGAGATAGATGCAGGAGAGTTGGGTGTTCAAGGTCATCCTTGGCTAAAGAGCAGGCATGAAGCCAAACCAGGCTACATGACAGCATGTCTCAAAACAAAACAAAACAAAACAAAACAAAACACCAAAACATGGTGGTTTGTGGAATTTTCATATCCCTTATAATGTTATCGCCTCTGGTTACACCGAACACTTTAATGTTTTGATTAAACAAGATTACTTAATTTTATAACGAAAAGAAGCAGGTTTGGTGGGAAGGAAGCTGAGACCAATTACTCTATAGAATGAGCTTTATTAGGAGAGAGACCTTCATGATCATGAAGGGGGCATAGCTGGGCCATGAAGTAGGAGAGCAGGGATGGAGAGCAGTATATCAGAGGCAGTGTGCTAGGACTTTGAAGCGGGGAGGACTTCCCTTTAGAACCTGGCAATGAACTTCATTCAAAAAGTGTGTGGTGAGTTGTATCACACAACTGCAAGAAGCTTCTGCATTTTATGTAGGACGGGCTCCAGGGTTTCCACCGCCAAAGGTCATGCCAACTGTTGCCACCTTTAGGGCAAGTAGTAATTGCTTTTTGTTGTGTAGCCAGATGTTAGAAATTAAATTTCATCCCACACATTGGAATAAATTCTTGTGCTGGCATGGAAAACCCCTTTCTATTTATACTTTCTTTAACATGGATTGGGGGCACTGGGGACATGGGCAAATTAGACCATTTGCCTAGCGGGGCGGTGGTGGTGCACGCCTTTAATCCCAGCACTAGGGAGGCAGAGGCAGGCGGATTTCTGAGTTCGAGGCCAGCCTGGTCTACAGAGTGAGTTCCAGGACAGCCAGGGCTACACCGAGAAACCCTGTCTCAAAAAAAAAAAAAAAAAAAAAAAAAAAAAAGAACATTTGCCTGGTATGTGCAAGGCCCTGTGTTTGAGCCTCAGTATTGAACAAAATAAATAAAGGTTTGGGGGCTGCACTCTCAGTATTGGCATCAGTGGGAGCACCATGGTTTCTTCCATACCTTGTACCTCTTGCTCCTCTCAGCTTGTTGGTAATAAATGCATCGCTGAAATCTAAAGGGAAATGTTTAGCTTTGGATATTGTCTTCGGGTTTCATTGCTGTGACGAGGCACCAGAGTGTCCAAGGCCAACTCTTACAAAGGAAGACATTTAACTGGGACTGGCTTATAGCTTCAAAGACTCGATCCATTATCATCATGGCAGGAAGCTTGGCAGCATGCAGGCAGACATGGTGCTGGAGGAGTGGAGAGTTCTACATCTTGATTCAAAGGCAACCAGGAGGAAGATCTCTTCTACACTGGGTGGAGCTTGAACATTAAGACCTCCCATCCCTCCCTCCCCCAGTGACACACTTCCTCTAACAAAGTCACATCTACTCCAACAAGGCCATTTCTCCTAATTCCATTTCCCATGGGCCAAGCATATTCAAACTAGCTATGAGCCAGTAATTCATATACACATATGTGGAGTCACCAGATTCCACACACCCAAACTTACATAATTCCTGCTAGCCACTTTTTGCACTAGTATGCAAAGATCTAGCTGTTGTTTAACTTCCTCCACTAGGACAGAAAGAAACAAGTTGCTCTGGGAAATGTTCAGATTTTAAATGGAGGGGACAGTGTCCCCCCCTGGGCTATACCCACTTGCATCCGTATCCAGTGCATTTCCCCATATTTTTACACATATATCTCTACACACATGCCTTGCGGTAATTACAAATCTATTCAGCTACATGAAAATGAAAACCCAAGGAAAAAAAGCCAGGTTATTAGTTTCATTCAGAAAGAAGCCCAGATGGAATAATTCAAATGTCCCCGCATCAATGATAACCAAAATGTGAGACCACATACTATCAGTGGGATTTATTCAGCTCTTAAAAAAGTGATATTATGATTTGTATTATACCATGGATGCTCAATGACAAATTATATTAATTAAATAAGCTAGACACAAAACACAAAAGACCAAGATAGCCAAAGCAATCCTGATCAAAAGGAAATATTGCCAGCGGGGTGATGGTGGCACACGCTTTTAATCCCAGTACTCGGGAGGCAGAGGCAGGCAGATTTCTGAGTTCGAGGCCAGCCTGGTCTACAGAGTGAGTTCCAGGACAGCCAAGGCTACAGAGAAACCCTGTCTTGAAAAACCAAAAAAACAAACAAACAAACAAAAAAACCCAAAAAAACAACAACAACAACAAAAAACAAACCCCAAAACCAAATAATAGCAAAACACAACAACAAGTTAACAAGACATATACACGACAATATTTTTACTCCTAAGGAACAAAGTCTGCAGAAAAATAGATATCACTGAAGATAATCATACTAAGTTAGTCAAAAAGACAACTACTGTATGCTTTCTTTTATTGGAAGTTCTTTTAAAAAAAAAACTTTTTATTGACTCTTTGTTTTTTTTTTTTTTTTTTTTTAAAGATTTATTTTATTTATTATATGTAAGTACACTGTAGCTGTCTTCAGACACTCCAGAAGAGGGAGCCAGATCTTGTTACGGATGGTTGTGAGCCACCATGTGGTTGCTGGGATTTGAACTTATCACCTTCGGAAGAGCAGTCAGGTGCTCTTACCCGCTGAGCCATCTCACCAGCCCTATTGACTCTTTGTTAATTTCACATCATGCACCCCAGTCCCATTCACCATTCTTTCATATACAACCCCTCTGCCCTTGAAACCTCCCCTCTAAAAGAAAACAATAAATAAATAAATAAATAAATAAATAAATAAATAAATAAATTAGATGGTTTGTATATGTTAGGCCCAGGGAATGGCACCATGAGGAGGTGTGGCCTTGTTGGAATAGGTGTGTCACTGTGGGTGTGGGCTTTATGACCCTGATCCTAGTTGCCTGGAAGCCAGTATTCTGCTAGCAGCCTTCAGATGCAGATGTAGAACTCTCAGCTCCTCTTTCACCATGCCTGCCTAGATGCTGCCATGCTCCTGCCTTGATGATAATGGACTGAACATCTGAATGTGCAAGCCAGCCCCAATTAAATGTTGTCCTTTATAAGGCTTTCCTTGGGGCTGGTGAGATGGCTCAGCGGGCACCCGACTGCTCTTCCAAAGGTGATGAGTTCAAATCCCAGCAACTACATGGTGGCTTACAACCACCTGTAATGAGATCTGACGCCCTCCTCTGGTGCGTCTGAAGTCAGCTATAGTGTACTTATGAATAATAAGAAATGAATCCTTGGACCGGAGAGAGCAGGGACTGAGCAAGTGGGACCGACCTGAGCGAGCGGGCCGGCCGCTAGTGGGGCAGACCAGAGTGGTCAGGATTGACCGGAACAAGAAAAAAAAAAAGACTTGCCTTGGTCATGGTGTCTGTTCACAGCAGTGAAACCCTAACTAAGACAAAGACAACAATAAACATCTCACCATGGAAGCTGTGGTGTGTCATGGAGTACACCTCTTGGAGGTGTGTCATGGAGTACAGCTCTCCTTGCTAATGTTCATTGGTTCGAGGTCTCTAGCTTCTGCTGCACTGTCAATACTGGATACTCACAGGGACTCTTCTTGGATATCCTGTTCTTTCTCTGTGCCATGGAGATCCTGCAGCTTTGCATCACCAGGACTGGCACTTTCTTGAGCTCCAACACTTCATAGATGGGTAGATGTTGGGGTGGGCCAACTCTGAGAGAGCCTGGGTCTGAGCCTGGGTGGAAGCTGAGGTGGTCAGCCCCCAGCTGTCCTGCCTCTGCGTCACCAGGAACAGCTCTTCCACTTTGCCCAGGTAAGGGGCAAGGCCAGCTCTCCCCAAGTACCCAAGTACCAGAGAAGGTAAGGAGTGGGCCAGTTCAGTACAGTGCTTGGACATCAGACTTCAATGTAGCTCCAGGCAGCAGCTCAGACCAGGGACATCTACATGACCTTTCATGATAACCAACACAGACCTTGGCTGCCATAGGACCACAAACCCAGACATGGCTTCTGTGGCTACGTGGGCCCAGATGTCATCAGGGCAGTGCTGGCCACTCAGATCAGTATGTCCCTACCTGTGACAGTATAGCCTTCAGACATCCACATGGTTTTGTGTGGCTGTGGACATCTGCGTGGCCCTTGGTGGCAGCCTGAGCCCAGACATCATCATGACCTCAGGTGCTTAAACAGGCTGATATCTACCTGTTTCTCATGGTCTCCCCCATCTCTCCACTGCATACTAGATCCTTCCCATCTCTCTGTCACACATTCGCTGCCAACCTGGTGCTGCCAACCTGGGGGCCCAGGGGCAGATCCTTGGGTAATTTTCTTCTGGCTCTGGGAGCAAGTCCAGGGGGGCCTCATTTGTAGTTCTTAGAACTTATGAAGATATATAAAATCCTGTGTGTGTATGTGTGTGTGTGTGTATGTATGTGTGTGTGTGTGTGTGTGTGTGTGTGTGTGTGAGAGAGAGAGAGAGAGAGAGAGAAGCAAAAGGGATTATTAGCATGGAGATTGAGAAAGGGATTCTTGGATTCTTGAGCTATGCTTGTATGAAAACATCCTTATGTAACAGTACCGGGTACAATGAAATGAATGTCGACAGTGAAAAAAAAAATGTTTTAGCTGGGAGTGGTGGCGCACGCCTTTAATCCCAGCACTTGGGAGGCAGAGGCAGGCCGATTTCTGAGTTCGAGGCCAGCCTGGTCTACAGAGTAAGTTCCAGGACAGCCAGGGCTATACAGAGAAACCGTGTCTCAAAAAACCAAAAAAAAAAAAAAAAAAAAAAAGTTTTAAGACAGATGGGTTATAGGGATGGCTCAAAGCACCTACTGTTCTTTCAGAGGACCCAAATTTAGTTCCCAGAACCTTCTTCACCAGGTGATTTACAGCGGCCTGTAATTCTGGCTCCGGAGTATCTTACACCTCTGGCTTCCTCAGGCACCTACCCTCTTGTGTGCATGACCTTGTGCAGATACACAGACTCACATAATTTAAACAAATAAATAAATGAATCTTTTAAAAAGCCAAATACAAAAGAACGTATGCTTCTACTTACGTTGAGTCCCTTGAAATAGTCAAAACATGAAGCCAGAAAGAAGAATGGTTACCCAGAGACGAGGGGTGGGGCAGGAAGACATCGCTGGTGCTTCATGGGAACAGGGCGTGGAATGATGAAAACGTCCTAATGGATGGTGATAGGGCATTGTGTGGCAGTGTGTCGTGATACTTGAACTGGTCACTAAGTATATCTTATCCAGAGACAGGAGCACACGCCGGTCAGTGAGGCTCAGCTGTGCGGGTACAGCAGTGCGGCTGTTAAGCCACAGGGAGCCCAGGCTATTTCTGCCTTTTGGTTGTCCATCCACAGCAGATAGCTCTTGTCCTGTTTTGATCAGGAGATGAGGAGATGATTACAGCTTCTCTAGAAGCTGTGTCCGTGTTTTGGACAAGAAAAGCTAAACATCATTACCGTGCCACGCTCTGTTTTCATTTATGAAGGGAACCCCAGGGGACTGTCTGCCTACAGTCCTCTCTCCAGAACTTGATCACATCATCTCTCAGCCTGGGAAAACTACCAGTCAACTGTGTAAAGTATAACACAGCACAATAAAGGAAAGCTGCAAGTCTATGGGTGGCTGCATATTCCGTGTCTGCTGGATAAATACCAAGGTTTGTTTGCCTTTCCTCTGAATAATCTCATACTGCATATTCATTTCTACAACATGTTATTCTCCCCTCCCCCCTTTTTTTTTAGCAATATAAGTTAGAACCTCCAGCAGTAGTGTCTGTGAATACCCTTGATTCCTTTAGTTTCTACATATGATCTTTATTTTATTATTCCAAGGCACATTTCCTCATTCACATTTTTGAGTCTGAAAATTTGATTTATGCCTCTTGAGGTTGCTGTCAGTAAGGCTGACGAAGAGATGCTGCTGTCGTCCTCGGCTGGGTATGCGTCAAGACTCATAGAGAGGAGGGAGGTTAGCAGCAGAGACGGCTGATGACTCTGAATCTCTTCACTCTTTGTGATGTGCATATGAGGACTTAATTTTATATTATACTTTGTGTGTGTGTTTGCTTTGTATGAAAAACTTAGTCATGCTCCATGTTCATGTTCATGTGTGTGTGTGGTATATTCCTATGCACATGCATGCACAAGCAAGAACTGGCTGTTGAGAACCTGCCTCTATCATACTCTGCCTTATCGCCCAGAGACAGGTAGACAGGTTCCCTCACTGAAGGGGAAACTCACTGACTCGCTAGTGAGCTATCCAACTCTTTGTGATCCACCTGTCTCTGCACCCCAGATCCTGGGGAAGCACAGCCACACCCGGCTTTGCACTGGGAACTAGAGATCAGAAATCAAGTGCTTATGCTTCTACAGCATGCAGTATTTCTCTGTGAGCCATCCTCCTACCTTCTCAGGTTCCTTGTTTGTTTGTTTGTTTTTCGAGACAGGGTTTCTCTGTGTAGCCCTGGCTGTCCTGGAACTCACTCTGTAGACCAGGCCGTCCTCAAACTCAGAAATCCACCTGCCTCTGTCTCCCAAGTGCTGGGATTAAAGGCATGTGCACCACCACCCGGCTCTATAGGACCTTCTTGATTACCTCATTCATTCCCAGTGCCTTAGAACAGTTAGGGTAGCAAATGTACAGAGCATGTAATTACTAGCAAGAGATCAACACCTATCTTATCCTTCATGGTCTTATAGCTAATATATATATTTTTAAAGATTTATTTATTTTTACATATGTGGATGCTCACAGCCATCCATTGGAATGAGCACAGGGTCCCTAATGAAGGAGCTAGAGAAAGGTCCCAAGGAGCTGAAGGGGTTTGCAACTCCATAGGAGGAACAATATGAACTAACCAGTACCCACAGAGCTTCGAGGGACTAAATCACCAACCAAAGAAATCACATGGTGGGTGTCTCTAGTTGCATATGTAGCAGAGGATGGCCTAGTCGGTCATCAGTGGGAGGAGAGGCCCTTGGTCCTGTGAAGGCTCTATGCCCCAGTGTAGGAGAATGCCAGGGCCAGGAAGCAGGAATGGGTGGATTGGTGAGCAGGGGGAGGGGGAAAGGGATAGGGGGGTTTCAGAGGGGAAACCAGGAAAAGGAATAACATTTAAAATGTAAATAAAGAAAATATCTAATAAAAAAAAGATGTATTTATTTTATATATGAGTACACTGTAGCTGTCTTCAGACACACCAGAAGAAGGCATCAGATCCCATTATAGATGGTTGTGAGCCACCATGTGGTTGCTGGGATTTGAACTCAGGACCTTTGGGAGAATAGTCAGTGCTCTGAACTGCTGAGCCATCTCTCCAGCCCCAATAAAGGAGGACCAGTCCCAACGAGCCAGATTTATGAAGAAACTTTGAATTTGTTATGTGTGGTTTACACACATAACACCATTTAGTGTTCTCAACCTCTTCATGCTGTGAGCATCCCGCTTTACGTTATCATACCCTGTAGTCCATAGATGTCCCAGGATCATTTTGGTTTCAGAAATCTTACTCTGTACTTGCCTTGCCTCATCAATAGCTCTAGACTTTCTAATATTTAACATTTAAACTGCATCTCCTCGGTTATCTTTACCACCAGAGAGCGAATCTCCAGGGTCCTCTATACCACTTTTTTTTTTTTCCTCGAGACAAGGTTTCTCTGTATAGCCCTGGCTGTCCTGGAACTCACTCTGTAGTCCAGGCTGGCCTCGAACTCAGAAATCCGCCTGCCTCTGCCTCCCAAGTGCTGGGATTAAAGGCGTGTGCCACCAAGCCCTGCTTACAAGTACATCATGATCCCCCTTCCCTTTCCTCTCTTAACTTTTCTCACATTACCCTCTCTGTCCCTTCCTTTCAAATTCATGGCCTCTCTTTGTTATTGTTACATGGATGTGTGTATGCATGTATATGCATAAATATATAAATAAAACTTGATAAGCTCACTTCTCTTTTTTTTTTAAGATTTATTTATTATATGTAAGTACACTGTAGCTGTCCTCAGAGGGAAGAGCAGTTGGCGCTCTTAACCGCTGAGCCATCTCACCAGCCCCCCTCCCCCCTAAGCTCACTTCTTGTTGCTCCTGTGTGACTGATTTCAAGGCTGACATCTATACTGGGTGACAGGGGTATCGTCCCTGGGGAGAACTAATTCTCCCAATCTCAACATCCCGCTGTTGCCTGTGGCTCTTTGCTTAGGGGTCGGGTCTCATGGGATCTCTCCCTTCTGAGTTAGCAGTTCTGTTGTGTTGGCCTTGTTCAGGTCTTGTTTGTCATATTGTCGAGTTACCATGGGCGAAGTTTCTCTGTTGTTTCTAGGAAACACAGCAGATTTCTTACAATCTTTCTACTCTGTCCTCCACATTCCCTGAGCCTCAGGTGCAGTCCTGTTGTAGATGGTCCACCCTGGCTGGGAACCTTATGCACACTTGTTCTTTACATTTTAACCAATTGTGGTTTTCTAGAATGGCCTTTGTTACAAAACGCTTTTTTTTTTTAATGAAGCATAAGAACACTTATCTCGGCCAGGCGTGGTGGCGCACGCCTTTAATCCCAGCACTCGGGAGGCAGAGGCAGGCGGATTTCTGAGTTCCAGGCCAGCCTGGTCTACAAAGTGAGTTCCAGGACAGCCAGGGCTACACAGAGAAACCCTGTCTCGAAAAAAACCAAACCAAACCAAACCAAAACAAAACAAAACAAAAAAACCACACTTATCTCTATGCTACCTGAATTTATCCTAAATATTTTATTCAAGAAATAGAGTCCTATTAATAAAAGGATTCCAGTGTGTCCATCTTCCTATGCTAACCTTTGTTGAGGTCTCCCATTTGTAGCCCCTTTATCTTTATTTTGCAACTGGTCATCCCCATCCTCCACTCCAGAACCACGTACTGGACCAAAAGTGGATTTCTAAACCAAAAGCAACCAATACATATGCTTAGCTTGTCTTTGTTTGGAACAATGGGCTCAGCCTGTTTGCTTTTTTTGTCTGTGTAAATATGAACCAAGGGAGAGGACATTTCCACACTCACCATAGTCTGGGGTGATGGTGACAGTGACATCAGTTATGGCTAAGTGCAATATAGTTAAGCAGAGGAAGCAGGCTGGGAGATGGAGGAGAACGGGCACATGTACAGAGAAAGATGACAAGAGGAAGAAAGAAAAGACAGAGAAAATAAAGAAGGCAGGACAGAAAGAGGCATGGAAAGACACACTGACAAACTGGATGTAGGGGGCGCCCTCCTGTAATGCCAGTGTGCTGGAGGCAGAGGCAGGACAGAGAGGAGCTGGTGGGTGCCCTCCTGTAATCCCAGTGTGCTGGAGGCAGAGGCAGGACGGAGAGGAGCTGGAAGCAGGCTTACCATAGAAAGACTGCCAAACAAACAGAAAAGGGGCGGGGTGGGGGTGGGGGAAAGAAGGATTAGCAGCCGGTAACTAAGTAGATAAAGATTGGTCCCTGGTGGCTTTTAGATACCTGCAGGTCCTGCTCATACTGGCTCTGTCTTTTCCAATTTGCCTCAGATTAAATAAATATCGTCCTTTGAAAAGGCTGGATGTGACTGTTGCTTGGTAGAAAAGCCACTTTAAAATAGTTTCTAATATCCATTCTCAGTTAGATTCCAGGGGCTTTGTCCACTCAAAATAGTAACAGGCAAAGAGATAAAGGAAACATCAATTTGCAAAGAACATTGTGATTTCTCAGAACCCTGCTGCATTCAGGTTAGCTGCTCAATCTACATTCTTTCCTTCAGAAAGCTTTTGTAGCAACCAGCTGCTATGTCAAGACTGCTTGGTAAGCCTGGGCCAGACCAATCAAGCACAAGCTTAAAGCTATTCTCAACTAGCTGCCAGAGTCCACCACAACGAGTCCACCACATCACTAATACACATTGTGGGAGTGGGCTGCAATGTCCTGAGGCAGGGGCATGTCATACCAATTCACCTTTCCCCCACATAGCTTTATTTACTGGTTTCTGTGTTAATCTTGCTCTTCTGTTAATATTTTTCCTTGGAGAACTTAAAATAGCTTTGTTATCTATTTACTAGCGTACCGCCAAGCCCTCCATATTCACCATCTCATTGAACCCTCTCATGGCCTTATTAAGTAGGTGTTACTCCACTATACAGATGTTAGCACTTGAACAACCACGCTAAAAACTTGACCAGGGTAGTTTGCCATCCCTAGTCAGGAAACAGCGAGTCAGACAAGCTGCAGAAATTGTGTTAGGGATTTGAGTTGTCACCCTGGCCATATTAGTTTTGAAGCTAGTCTGATTCTCTTGATTTGAGAAGAAACACGTGGTCAAATGTCTTCTTAGCAGCATGTCTTCATGTGGCTCAGGCCAACCTTCAGCACTTTAAAGCAAGAACTCTGACCATTTATTGAGGTTGAGGCAGGAGGTTTTACCCACCTGAACTGGCTAGTTTTGTGTCAACGTGACATAGGCTGGAGTTATCACAGAGAAAGGAGCTTCAGTTGGGGAAGTGCCTCCATGAGATCTACCTGTAAGGCATTTTCTCAATTAGTGATCAAGGGGGGAGGTCCCCTTGTGGGTGGTGCCATCTCTGAGCTGGTGGTCTTGGTTCTATAAGAGAGCAAGCAGGCTGAGCAAGGCAGCGGAAGCAAGACAGTAAAGAACATCCCTCCATGGCCTCTGCATCAGCTCCTGCTTCCTGACCTGCTTCCAGTCCTGACTTCCTTGGTGATGAACAGCAGTATGGATGTGTAAGCTGAATAAACCCTTTCCTCCGCAACTTGCTTCTTGGTCATGATGTTTGTGCAGGAATAGAGACCCTGACTAAGACAGTTACCTATCAGGTAGGCATTGTTAGCTCCCTTGTAAACAATGAAAACCCTGTCTCGAAAACAAAAACAAAAAGAAGTTCATTCTTCATTTTGTTTTGTTTTCTTGTTTTTTTTTTTTCCGAGACAGGGTTTCTCTGTATAGTCCTGGCTGTCCTGGAACTCACTTTNTATTATATGTAAGTACACTGTAGCTGTCCTCAGACACTCCAGAAGAGGGAGCCAGATCTCATTACAGATGGTTGTGAGCCACCATGTGGTTGCTGGGATTTGAACTTATCACCTTTGGAAGAACAGTCGGGTGCTCTTACCCGCTGAGCCATCTCACCAGCCCAAAAGTTCATTCTTTAAAAAAAAAAAGAAAAAAAGCCGGGCGGTGGTGGCGCACGCCTTTAATCCCAGCACTTGGGAGGCAGAGGCAGGTGGATTTCTGAGTTCGAGGCCAGCCTGGTCTACAGAGTGAGTTCCAGGACAGCCAGGGCTATACAGAGAAACCCTGTCTCGAAAAACCAAAAAAAAAAAAAAAAAAAAGAAAAAAAAAAATTGGGGGTAACAGAATGTGTGGCTCATGCCTGTAATTCCAGCATTCCAGAGGCAGAAGCAGGAGGATCTGAAGTCCAATGTCATCCTCTGCCTCATATAAGTTTGAGGCTAGCCTGGGCTAGAGGAGACCCTGTCTCAAAAAGCAACAACATGGCCACATTACCATATATGATCCAGAAATTCTACTCCTAACTATGTATCCCAAAGAATTGGAAACAGGTTCTTTAGACAAAGGCATGTCTAGGGGTGTTCAGAGAACCCGTTCACATTAGCCAAAAGGTGGAAAGAATCTAGACATCCACTAACTTTTGTAAGAACAGATATGCAAATTGTAGAATACACACACAATGGCCAGCTTATGCAGCCATAAAAAGCAATGAAGTAAGGTGCACGCTACAATCTGGATGAACCTTGTCTGGATTCTTTGACCTGGCCAGAGTGACCAGGCCCGATGAGGCTGGCCTGTGATATCAGCTACGAGCCAGGGAAGCTGAGGCGGGAGGTTTATAGGTTTGTAGGCTGTCTGGGCCCCAGGGTTCAATGCTAACCTGGGCAGCTTAGTGAGCGCTCCCCCCGCCCCCCCCACCCGCCGCGTGCTCCAAAAAGACACATGACTCCATTTTCATGAAATGTACAAAAAGGTAAATCGATAGAAACAGAAAAGAGATTAATGGTTTTCGGAGACTAGGCAAAGGAGTGACTACGTAATGGGTGCAGGGTTTTCCTTCGGATGGAACCCTTCAGAATAAGGAGGTGAAGTGATTATTGCTGGCTATTCTACGTGTAATGAGTGCCACAGGAATGTTTATTTTTAAATTGTTATCTCTGTGCTTTCTTGAGTTTCATCTCGCTTAAAAAGAAAAAGTTTGAGAACCTTCTCTTTGCCCTTCTCTGGGCTTGGAATCTTCTTCACGGATCTATGGAAAAAAAAAAAAAAACCCTCAGTCTTCATCCTGGGGGGAGGGAGGGGTGAAGGCCTTGTAGGCAGAAGGACCCCTGCCCCCAGTTGTTTAAGCCGCCGTGCCTTCGTCGCAGCGCGCCTTGAGTCCCACTGGGTAGGCACACAGGGTCTGAGTCCTGTCCTGAGGTCCGTGAACGAAGCGGGGGGTGGGGGGATGGGGGGGGAGGGGAGCGCACCCCCCTCTGGAGACACATCCCGCCCATTAGAATCACAAAAGTTGGCGCTGAACTCGGAGTAGGAGGGGGTGCCGTTCCCAGCCTCGTGGAGTCCCCGACGAAAAGGGCCCACGTCAGTCAGGAGGCTCGCGCTAACTCGTGCGGGTGACTGCCACATCCCCGGTGTGGGGAAAATGCATTCTTTTGTTGTTGGCGGAGACGGGCCCCTTCCGCAGCTCCCGGGCCAAGGTGGGCAGCGCGGCGGAACCGGGGCTCGGGGAGGTGGGGGACCGCACGGGGCCGCGCTCCCGACCTCCGCGGCGCCCACCGAGCGGCAGGCGGCAGCGGCCCGCGAGGGGGCGGCGGCGCGGGGCTTTGTGGCCGCGGCGCGCGCGGCGGGGCCTGGCCGGCCGGGGGCGCGCGGCCGCCCGGCGCCTGGAGCCCGCGGCCCTGCCGGCCGCCCAGCCCGCCAGAGCAGCCCAGGCCGCCGCGCCCGCGCCTCCGTGCCCCTCCCCGGGACTCGCGGCCGCCGCGCCGCCGCTGCAGGTAGGAGGTTGAGACCGGGAGGGCCGCGGCCGGCGGGGAAAGCGGGCGGAGCGGGAGCGCGGGGGTCTGGTGGGCTCCCGGGCCGAGCCGCCGCGCCCTCCTCCCCGCAGGCCGACGGCCGCCGCCGCGGTGCCCCGGGAGCCCGGCCGGCCTGCCGCGTACAAAGCGCCGGCGCGCGGGCCTCGCACACGCGCTGGAGCTCCCGGGACGGGAGCTTGGATCCCGGGGCCCAGGAGGCTTTTGGGGGGTGGGGGGAACCCGGTGGAGCCGCGGTCCTCACATCCCCACTGTGTGCGGAGAACTGTGCTCGCCGCTTTTCAGTACTTGTCTCCATTGAGACCCCCTGCCTCCTCCAGTCCGGTCCAGAGGTATAAAGGGCTGGGTCCCTCCTTCAGAGGCTCTTAGGAGGAAATGGTGCATCACATCCCTGCCCGACTGACCTTGGGGAAGCTCCTTTACTCCGAGGCTGCTGGGTTGATGTTTCTATAATGGGGGAGTAGGGTGTGATGTAATACCCACCCCCAAGTACTATTGTGAGAGATAATGTGTGTCTGCTGATAGCTAAAATTAAGCACTTCATGTCCCAGGCCCTAGGTCTTAAACAGTTGGCTTGAATTATTAAACCATCGCACGGGCATTGATAGTTCTGGCAAACTGTAAATTGCAGGAAGGGTTTGTATGTTGGAGTAAGAAACAAGAATTTAGTCTCCGTTCTGATTATTTAGAATTAATGTTTTATTGCTATGATAAGTACAAAATGTTTTTGCGGTACTTAGGAGAATGGCTCTAGGATAAAGACACATATTTTCACACATTTAAAACTGGAGCTGGAATAATAGGGCCTGAGTTCTGTATGGGGATTTTCGCATATCCGAAGAGACCATGTGTGTGTCTCAGGAAATTGTTGAAAGTTAATAAAATAGTTCCTGAGTTTAGGATTGAGGACAGCTACGAGAGTTTGAGACCGGAGAGCAAGAAAAGGGATGGAGAAAAAGTATTTCAAAACCTAGAGAAAGATGGGGTCATCCGCTTACTCTCCCCACAGCTGCTTCTTGCGACAGGTCCATTCTGTGGAGGTAGCAGGAGAGGTCCTGAAGAAAGATCAGAAGTTGTCTTTCTTTACTCCAGCAGCAGGGCGAAAGCGTTCAGAAGCCATGTAGACACTGTCTTTAGGCCTGGAAAAGCATTCCGCGTCTTGGGATGCCGTGGTTCCTGGTACCGTGTTTCAGGAGAGGACGGTAGCAAACAGCCCCCACGGTTGATAAGATGGTTAACTTACCAGAGGCCTAACTGATGTGACGAAGGGGAGTTGCGACCCTTCTTCCTTTTCGTGCCCCAGTGGACTTGAAGAAACTTTTGAGTTTCAGTTTGGGATGGGGAGAACTGAAAGGCTTTGTAGCCTGCATTAAAAAAAAATGAGGAGGACAGGAAATATCCTGGGGCGGCAGTAGGGGGAAGGGCAGTAAGGAAAGGAACTGGGCGCTTCAGTCCACCGCCTGCTGGAAGCAGGGCTGGCCTCTTCTCAGAGAAGGCACCTTGCCTTCTCCCAATTTCTCACCCAGTGACACCTTATCCATGAGTGTGCCTGACAGACTTGTTGTATAAAGGAGTTTTGTTTCAAACTAGGACTCAGAAGAGAATTTGGGGGTACACAGAGATGCCCAGGGGAAAGAGCAAGGGCTCTGGGGGAGATGGACAGCTGGGACCTCATCTATTTCCCGACTGTCACTCACCTTTATGATTATGGTATGTGAGTGTGAGAGAATATGACTTTTTTTTTCCCTCAAGTAGTTGGCAGGGAACTCAAACAGCACTTCACTGTATTTCCTGGATATAGGACATTCATTCATTCATTCATTCATTCATTAAAAAAAAAATAGGTCTCCAGAGTGCCAGTCCTTTGCTGAGTCATGCTATATGCTGGGATAAAGAGATGAGTCAGAAATTATATCTTTCCTTAGGAGTTTCCCATTTCAGAGAGGGAGGTGGACACATTACAGAGAGTGTGGGAAGTGCTACTGGTTGACATTTATGGTGGACAGTGTGCTTGCAGAAGAGTGGGTCACCTCCTTCCCTAGAGACTCGGGGTCAGGGGCTTCATGGGATGAGTTGAAGCCCCATGGCAGAGATTCTGAGTGTTCTGTGACCTCCTGCCTTTCATCTCATCCATCCAGTCTCAGCTGTGACAGTCTCTCTTAAAAAAAAAAAAATGCAGTTGCAGTGTACATAGAACTTGTAAGCTACTTGCTCCGTGGAGTCCAGAGAATGTTCTACAGTAGTTGAATGAGTGAATTATTAAGTAGATAGCTAGCAGAAGTAAGAGAATAAATAGTGAGCGGCAGACGGAGAAAAGCCATAGCTGGGTAGCCAAACATCAAGTTGGGCCATCTGCATCCAGCAGAGATGACTGGAGGTAGAGCAGTTGATAGAACACAACCACAAGACAGGTATGCCGCTGAAATCCACTGGGGAAGCCCCATTGAGGTAGTCAGCTGGAATTCCCAATCACAGGGGTTGGGGGTGGGGGTCCCAGGTGGCTTGGGCTTGTCTCCTCAGGTAAAAGAACAAATAGCAACAGATAGGGAAAACATAGTCACATTGGGAGTTCACAACAGTCAGCTGGAATTCCCAACTGGCTGGGTCCTAGGCCCGAGGACCCTCCCCATCTACTCTGAGGACGAGCTTAGAGTTCTGTTAAGCTGGTTGCCAACAGTCCACCTCCTAACTGTCCTCATGGACAAAATGTGCATAACCCTCACTGTGCCTTGTTGTTTTGCTTATTACAGAGTGAAGGAGTCTGGCTTCCCCAGGGGCTGGAGTCTTGGAGGAGACAATGGAAGGCCTCCCTGTGCCCCAGAGTCAGCTCTCACACAGTTAGAATACATTATAACCAGTATAAAGTATGCCACAGTGTCTAAACTCTTTTTGGAAGAAAAGCTGTTACATATAAACAAGTGTGTAAGCATTAGTTCAGGCAGGCTTTAGAACAGTTAGTGGGAGCTGAGCAGTTACACAGGAACTGGGTCTGTTAGGAAAAAAAAAAAAAAAAAAAAAAAACGGGGAAAGATCAGGGGCAGAGGATGTCCGAAATAAACCCAGCCATGAGAAGGTAGCATGAAGGTGAGTTGGGTTTGATTGGATTGAAAGACACAGTAGGTGGGGCAGATGGAGGTGCTTGTAGTTGGGCAGGATGTAGAAAAGCCCTGAGTGATGCAGGAGGAGTTTGGACTTGTTTTATTACATAGGAAGTGGAAGAGATGTCACGGGATACAAGTAGGGTGTGCCATGAGCACTGTATACTAGGACTGTCTCTCTTCAACCCTATAGGGAGGGATGCAGTGGGCATTTGGGAGACCAGTTGGAGTTTAAGGTCTTACAGAAAGAACAAGTGGTGAGAACAGGGGAGATGGAAGTAGATACTGAAGTACATTGTAGAATGGAGTTTTGTCAGCAAGTTGTGCATGTTGGAGAACATGCTGAGGACCTTGGCTTGGGAAGCCTCCTGGCTATGGCTGAAATATCCAGTCATCATGAGACTTGTAGACAGTGGGGGAATAATTAGTATGGCTTTAGCTCTCTGGAGAATTGATAATTTCTGAGGTACTCATATGGGGCAGTAATAGGAGGTTGGTAGGGAAATGTCAATACGTCTGAACAAACACCGAGCATCTCCTGTGTGTGAAAGATGCACATAAAGGGTAGTTCCCTCTTGACAGACCAGATGGATTGCAGTGGGGGGGGGGGGATTGTAAGAGACGCTGTGGTAAGAGCTGAGTACTTGATAGCCTTGGGCTAGAGCAGATCCGAGAGTCAGTCTTCTGATGTGGGAGTGAAGGAGAAGTGTCCTGGCTAAGACAAAAAGCAGGATGGTGTAGAACATCCCCAGAAGGGCACCTTCTGTATGTCAGAAGCACTTCCCGAAGGGGAGGCTTTAATAATGAATCTAAAGGCATTTCAGGGGCGCCTGGCCCAGGGATGCTTTAAGACGGAGCTGTGGAGGAGATGAAGGAAGGGACCAAGACTTAAGAACACTCATCCAGTTTAAAGTGGGGTTTGTCTAAGTGGGAGGACAGAGAGGAGGGTGAGGAGTATGAGGAGAGGGGGCCTGCGTAAACACAAGGCTCATCCACTTGCAGTCACACTCAGACACAGATGGCAAAAATAACTCCCAAGTTCTAAGGCTGCCTGGTGAGAGTGGGGGCAACTCAGTAGCCAAGGCAGCAAGGTCGGTGCCAGTGCCAAGCCCTCTAAAGTGAAAAAAGGAGGAGAGGAGGGAGGGGCGTCGGTGGGTGGGTGTCCTGGGCAGACAGGTTTCAGCCTGTGAGCCATGACAGCCACAGTCATCATGGGTTTCTGAAAAGATGCCATTTCTGCTTCCCTTAGGGCTTTTTCTGCTATTCTCAGGAAACCAGAAAACTATAATTTCCTGATTAATCCCATGTCAAAAAGATATTTTGGACAGTAGAACATGTAACTGTAATTAGTAAACAAAACAACAAAACAAACGGCAAGCAGGTATGTGTGGCTACCTGAATAGCAGCTATGGATCAAATGCCTGCGGGCCTTAGCTACTTTACCTGGAATTTGCTAAATGCACAAAGTTAAACCTGTATACAGCCTTAAAGCAAGGACTAGTTGAAGGTGCCTGGATCATTTTCATTGTGCTGCGCAGTATTTTATTTCACTGGTCCAAAGCCCTACTAGCTTAATGAACAACCAGAAAATGCTATGCGTGTGTCTTTGGCAGCATCGGGCTGTGGAAGTTAATTTGCAGAGGAACGACTGCTAATCTGGACCGCCCGCCCTGGATGGGACTTAGAGAACACCTGCTTTAGCTGTAATTTAGAGCTGAGGAGCTGACAGGGAGGAAAGAGGACTTGCTGCATGCCATGAAATAAGTGTCAGCATGCCCTGACGTTTTCAGATGACGTTTTCAGTCAGCTTTCTGTCATTGTGCCTAAACTCTGAGCTAATTGGTTTATAAAAAGAAAAGGTTTGGGTTGGGGGCATAGCCGTGTAGTGGACACTTCCCCAGCGTACAGGAAGCCCCAGGCTTAGACCCTAGCACTGCAGTTGGGAACTAGTAAAGGTCATTTGGGCGTTTAGTTCCTGTTTGTTTGAGACAGGTAGCCTTGCCTGGCTGGAAACTCACTATTTAGATGAAGCTAGCTTTGAACTCAGAAAGATCTACTTGCCTCTGCTTCTTGAGCACTGGGCTTAAAGGCATGTGCCACACACCACATCTTTTTTTAAGGTCTTCATTCAGTTGGCCCTGTTGGTTTGGGCCTGTGGCAGGGCAGTGTGGCAAGATGGGAGTACGTGGCAGGGAAAATGATTTATCCTAGACTAGGGAGCAAAGAGAAGAGGAGGAAGGCGCTGGAGTCCTACTTCCTCCTCAGGTGCACTCTCTCACTCTGTGTGTGTGTCCTGAAGCCACCTCTCTAGATCTGTCCCTGAATGGTTCCAGTTCTTCCTGAGAATGTCACTGGGCACCAGGCCTCAACACAAGGGGCTCTGGAGAACATTTCAGATCTAAATCACAGCAGATGGGATGTGGAGGGAAGGCTTGAGAGCACCTCGGGAGAAAAGGGCACCTTAATGGGAAGCTGTGGGGAACGAGCTTAGAGATAAACCGTGACCTTTCAGCTGCAGCAGCCCCCGCCCCCATTATCAGGTCCCTGAGAAGTCCTTACTTGTGCCAAGCCTAAGATTTCTCATTTGTGAAGAAAGAAAGGTTGGATGGGGTCTTTTTCATTTTAAAGTTAATATGCTACGGTTTGGTTTAGGTTATTTCAAAGGACGATTATTTTCAAGGTGATGAACTAGGAGATAGAATGGTTACTTTCTACTTTTTAAGGACAGACTAACCTGCTGGCAGGCTTCCATGGGAGGTGCAAGCCATTTCCCTCAGCCCGCCCACTACTTCCACGTATAATGTGTTAAGATCCTGTTTTGTTCTGATGCTCACTTGTGAGCATTAAGGTTCTGGTTCTAGGAACAGCTCTGTCCTGGGCTATCTCCGCCACTGTTTCTCACACTGTCTCTTTCTGTGCTACGAATTTTTGTGCTGTGTTCCATATTTGTGGACCTGCAATCTCTCCACCTTAGGGAGCATCAGTCTTTTTGATCCCAGCTCAGGGCTGCTGCTCTTTCAGGCCACGTGCATCTCAGTGCCTCTGTATTCTCTTCCTCCCTTCCCCTGTGTGTGCCCAGACACATCCTGGTCACAGCATCCTGTAACACAGTAGCCCTCTGTATATATTTCTTTATCCCTATGAAACATTGTCCTACTCAGGGTGCAGATCTTTTCTTATTCCCCCTCCCCACTTAAAAAAATAAAGTCTGAATGGCCTCCTTTGGCTCTTTCTGTTCACATCCTTGTCTGTCAGATGGCCTCTTGTTCACAGGAGGGCAGGCCCACTCTCCCCTCCCCCGAGCAGCCAGAGCAGCCACGGCACATGGTCCTTTGTTAAGTGTCCCTTCCTGAATGCCATTCCCTGCAGGCAGCAGCCTGTGTCAGTGTGCTTCCCAAGATGTGGGGTTCACTTACCTTTGTGTCTCCCATATATTTTAGAGCAGCGCTCAGCCTTCTGTGGGAATGCATTCTATACTGGTTACATTTTGTGTCTGTGAAGTAAGAAGCTGGTAAATACTTATATGAGTGCATATGTTACATAGATCGTGCTACTTTGGAAACAGTTTAGGGGGACAGAACAGAGACAGCTGCACAGTGCACCAGAGCTCTGGTCCTGAACTGGTCACTCACACTGTGCCGAGCTGGTCACTCACACTGTGGGGCTTTGTGCAGGCTCAGGGTTGATAATCCATCTCACAGGCCATACACTGGCCTACGCAGAGGTGCAGTCTGAACGTCGGTCAGGATGCGAGCCCAGGTTTGTATGCCCTATCCTGCTTCATTTCACTTCACCGTGGGAGCCTGGCTTATGACGTCCTGACCCCTGTCTGAGGTCTTCATTCCAGCTTTTCAGTTACAGGGATTAAGTTTAAAGAGTAATTTTTTCCCCCTACAAACAGTAATAGAAACAAAATCATTGTCATTTCTCTAGACGTTGCTCAGTCTTTAAGACTTAGTTTCATCCTTCGTGGGCTTTAAAATCACATCGATCTTCTTTGGTTGCTGTAGCAAAATACCACAGATAGGAAGGCCTGAACACAGAAGCTTTCTTCCATGTAGTTTAGTGGCTGAGAAGACCAAGGTCAGGGTGCTGGCAAGAGAGGTTGTTTCGTCCCCAGGCTCTTGGCTTGTCAGTCTTTGCCATCTCAGTGTGCTCACACCCCCCACCCCCATTTGTCCACAGTGGGAGGGAGAATGTGTAAGGTCTCTGATCTCTCTTCCTATAGGGTACTACCAGTTGGACCAAAGGCTCATACCTAAGGTCTCATTAAATCTTAATTATTTCTTTAAATATCCAACCCCAAATTCAACCCACTAGAGATTAGGGATTTGGCAATGGAAGTTGATAACATACAATCATTCAGTTCACAAACAGCCTCTTTTTCTTTTAAGGTGAATATTAAATGAACTAGTTCCTGGTCATCAGCTTCTGGTAGTTTAATCAGTGTTAGCGTTTTGGGAATTGTGCTAATCGCTTTGTTCTTTTACGATATTAGAATCATTGTGCTCTTTTATATAGACCTGTCTTCAGCTCTTTGCCAAGCCCCAGGGGAACTTTCACTGCATTTGAATTTTGCTGTTTTATTGACTTTTTTTTTTTTACTTTAATGCAGCTTTTAGTGAACTTTAATGCAGCTTTGTCTTATATGATATTGTGCATGTGGCTGGTAGTTTTATACCTATATAAAATGTACATATGCATTCGCTGTCTACTGGAGCCCAGCTGTGTGGGTCAGTGGGCTGCCTTGTGATTACAGCCACGATGAGAGCAGGCAATATACCAGCAGAACTGCAGACATATGGAGGGATTGCTACTGAGTAGAGCAGAGGCCAGGGAAGGCTGCCCAACTCTAGTAAAAGCTCATGCAACAGAGAAGGGCTGCTATGCTGCCATCTGTAACCTATTATGGACATGGTGGAATAGTTCTAAGCTAGATGATGTGTATTGGCCTTGGTATTTCTGGCAGTGAGCTTTGCTAGGGAGATCTCTTCCTTGAGAAGTTGTTTGATGAGAAATGTCAGTCAGGCGTTCCTGTGGGTTGACAGTCTGCTTTCAGGGCATGGACCACTTAGAGATCTACATTATCTCCATAGTTACTTCAAGAAAGTTTCTTTTCAGATCAGCGGAGAAACTATTTCAGAGTTCTGATTAGACTGAGGGTGGGTGGTTTGGTGGGGGAAGGTGTGGGTCCTCAGATTAAGAGAGAAAGAGGAAAAAAAAGAGAGAGAGAAGGAGGAGGTGATGGTAAAGGGAGGGGGGAGGGGGAAGAGGGCAGAACCAACACCTGGAGATGGTCAGAGCAGACCTAGCCCCCCCCCCCCGCCCCACCCCCACCCCCAGCTGTCCTATCAATGCCCTTTGCCAGCAGACTACTGGATTGCTAAGTAATATCGTTTAGCTGGGAGCAGAAACCAGAGAACTACGTAGAACAGAGGAATGTGGGCTTTGAAGGCATGTGCTGGCTTCCATTCCTGGTTCTGCCACTTGCTATAGCTGTGATCATGACAGCTTCCTGGGCCTCAGTTTCCTTATCTTGGAAATAGAAATAACAATTAGTTTGTAGAGTTAAGCAGCCTACTTTACAAGACTGTTGGGAATCCGCAGGGGAAACGTTGGGGGTCCAAAAGCTTGGGGCTCACACCAGAATCCCGGTTAGCTTGCTGTAGAACACAACCACATGGCCCAGAGAGGCCTGGTGGTTCTACGAAATTAAGCAAAGTAAATTAGCAACTCTGGTTGTACTTAGCTAGTGATTAAATAACAGTTTAGTTAATAGGCTGTTAATGGTCCCCAGGTGTTGGTAATTCTGGCTATTTGCTTTTGAGAGCAGTTGTATAATTTCTTCTGGTACTTAGATTTTTCTTTAACAGAAAAATTGAAGTGTAACGGATGATGCTCTCGAGCGATTTAGGGGAAGATGAAATGGTGTGCTGCACCTAAGCCATTCAGTCTAACTACAGTCTAAGCTACAGTAGGAATCCTATAGAACTCAGCTGCTCTTACTGGGGCTCAACTGACCACCTTTAAGGCAGAACTCTGCAAAGTTTGACACCGCCACCCCCATCCCACCCCTTTCCATCACCTCCTGATCGCAGCCAGTGCTCCTGCACACACTGCAAGGAAGACTTCTCAAATCGCTTGGCAGTTAACTTCAGTGTCAGAGAGACTGAACCCTAGAACCCTAGAGTGTGGTTTGTTTGAGTGAGAGCCAAGATCATAGGACATTAAGCAACAAAGGGACTTTTTTTTTTTTTTTTTGCCTCCATAGCAGGCATAGAATTGGACTGTTAGCAACAAGAGCAGAGGAAGTGGACACACAGAATCCGGCATGCTGTACATGGGATGTAAGTCAGCACCACAGTTTACCAAGACATTTTGAATGCATTCATCTTCATATTTTGAGGCAGCAATTCATTTTCTAGTTTTCTTTTCTTTTTTTATGAAATAGTTACGGTAAGAGAAATATTTATTTAAAAAGTATACATACACACATATATGCTATAACTAAAATAACTTTACACCTAATAGAAAAAGGGGGGAGTAAAATATTTTTCATCTGTGAATTAGAAATCTTGAGTCATTCGAGGAACAATTCTTTTTTTTTTCCTCGTTCTGGTCAACTCTGCTCCTGGTCTTGCCCTGCTCACTTCGGTCGGCCCCGCTCGCTCTGGTCGGTCCTACTTGCTCTCTCCGGTCCAAGGATTTGTTTATTATTACTATTCTTCATAAGTACGCTGTAGCTGACTTCAGACGCACCAGAGAAGGGCATCAGATCTCATTACGGGTGGTTGTAAGCCACCATGTGGTTGCTGGGATTTGAACTCATCACCTTCGGAAGAGTAGTCGGGTGCTCTTACCCGCTGAGCCATCTCACCAGCCCTCGAGGAACAATTCTGAAAAGAGCAGGAGACACATGGGGAAAGTAGGCATATTATATCTCCTGAAGCAGGGGCCTTGGTGTAGGGGAGGCAGAATCAGCTCTGGGAGCTGGCAGGTTTTTCTTTTAGAAGATCTACTGTACCCAATGATACTAAAATAAAAGATATATATATATATATAAAACACCAGAAAGTTGGACACAGACACAGGCTTGTTTTAAGATAGAGAAGACAAGAAAGAGGGCAGCTGAACGGGACCTGTGCTGGCAAATTTTAATCTGGGGAGCACTGGATTATAGTGAGTAAACACTAGTGAAGATAAAGAGTTAATTTTTTTTTTTTTAGATTACTTCTAAATTTTTTTTTGGCGGGGGTTGGGGGGGGGTGTTGAGACAGGGTTTCTCTGTATAGCCCTGGCTGTCCTGGAACTTACATTGTAGACCAGGCTGGCCTCGAACTCAGAAATCCACCTGCCTCTGCCTCCCGAGTGCTGGGATTAAAGGCATGTGCCACCTCACCAGGCTTACTTCTAAAATTTTAAGAATTAATGTTGATTCTTGGGGAGGAAGAAGCCCTGACTGGGTGTTACTACGGGGTGGGGTGTTGGGGGGGGGCTGCTAAATCGATATAATCAAAGCACGTGTTTGAGAATTTAAGGGAGCTAGGAATACATTCTCGAAGAAAAATGGCCCCTTTCTTACACTTGCTTAAGGTTTTAGGCCAACCTGCCTTTGACACATATTTGTCAATTGTCTTTGTAAACCCATGTGACAGTGAAGACAGAGGCCTGTTGGCTTTGAGACCTAACCTCCCTAGTAGTTGTCTTTGTAAACCTGACTAGGGATGAGCTGTCTGTCAAGCATGGTGCAGGTCCTGATCAGATTCTGTTGTCCTCATGTAAAGCCCCAGTTTCAAGGCTTCTGATCTGGTCCGGTCTGGTCCAGCCTCAGTCTGATACAACTGTAGGAAACTCTGCAGGTTAGTTAGTTTGTTAATAGAATTTTTTATTGGATAGTTTTTTTTTTTT
>LR754001.1:55592-71530 GCA_902729485.2 Mus minutoides | reverse complement strand
GCTCTGCTGGGGGTGCTGAGAACTGAACTCTGGAAGAGCATCAAACACTCTTAATTGTACAGCCATCTCTCCAGCTCCCATGATGAGATTTTTAAAAAAAAGCCATAAGCTAAATGGGATCCCGTATCAAAAAAAAAGAAAGTCACAGCCTTTCCCCCATGTACACACACACACACACACATACACACACACAAAATGACTAAGAAAACAACTTAATGAACTTGCTGTCTCTCTCAGTCTTGGTGTTCAGGCGACTTCACTTCTCGATAGCAGGACTCCTTTCCAGGTGGTTCCATGTCTTTTGATAAGAAGTGGGCAGTTCTCAGTGGACTAAATAATCAATATCTTGATGTTTGCCCTTTACTCTGAGAGATCAGAGGCTTAGGGAACACAGGAAGGTCCAGGGCTGGGTTGGTTCATTCCAGAGGAGGGAGGGGGTATAACTAACTGCTGGTCTTCCCGTAGCTGCTAAGGCTCCTGTTCACCACCACTTATGTGAGGGACTTATCTTACAGAAAAGGTCTTGCTAGAGGAGGCATGGGAAATGTGAGGTATCACACACACCAGAGCAGTAAGGCATTTGTACTGAGGGTGGAAGGGGCTAACTCAGCTCTGTAGAGGATGGCAGGGCGATACAATGAGCCCTGGTTGAATAATTTGAAACTGCCCAAGGGCAACCCCAGACTTGCCGACTGAGTCACAGTTTGTGTCCTGGGCCCTCGTTCTCTCAGGTGTGAGTGAAGCAGTGTGCTTTGCCTCTAGGTACACAGACTCAATTCGGAAACTACAGAAGTTGCCTACATAACACTTACTTAAAAGTGGCTTGCAGACCTGATGGGTCACTGGCTTCCCCTCTCAGGTTTTCTTTCTTTTCTTTTTTGGGGACATGATCTCACAGTGTAGCCTCTGCTGGTCTAGAACTCACTGTGGGCTCCAACCCACAGGAGTCCGCTTACCTCAGCCTCCCGAGTAGTAGTGGGTTACCGATGTAAGTTACCATGGCTGGCTTCCACCTCACATATTGAAGAAGGACCTGAGGTTGTCCTAGGTAATCACTTAAGTCAAGGATACTAAGCTGAAAAATAACAGGTATTGGGGCTGAAGGTAGGGCTCAGTGGTTAAGAACACTTGTTCCTGCAAAGGACTTGGGTTTGAATCCCAGCACCCACATGGTGGGTCACAACTGTCAATGTTTTCAGTCCCAGGAAACCCAACACTCTCTTCTGCCATCCTATGGCACCAGGCATGCAAGCTGTACAAAGATATACATGCAAACGAGGCATATACATAAATATATCTAAAAAATAATTACAATAAAAATATCAGCTATCCAGGAGCAATTTCCTTACAATTTTGAAATTTTGGAAGTACTTTTACATAACTTAGTCTGTTTGATTAGACAGTGGTCTCCTTTTTTCTTCATCTGTGCCAATAAATAAATAAATTAAATGAATAGAGCGAGCTGTTTATTTCCAAAGCTGCTTGACGTTGGGGGGCGGGGGGAGCAGCTCCTTCCGTTAAGCAGAGGTAAATCAGGACTGAGGGTAATATTGTAGGTGCCACAAAGACTCCTGGGAAATTGACTCGGAGATTGTGAAATCCCATGATTTCCGATAAAGTTGTGGATGTTTTCCTGTGACTCAACATTAATGAAAAAGAAGTTACTTGCCCCCCTTTAAAAGAAAGGAACCAAGGTAGGGATTAAGCCTGGGTGACTTGTGACATTTTTGTAGTACTAGAGTTGGTAATTCTTGCTTTCAACTTCCTTTTGCAGGCTAGCCAACGACCAGGAGAAATAGAGTGGAAAATGCAAAACAACGAAATCATTAAACCTGCCAAGTACTTCTCGGAGCTGGAGAAGAGCATCTTGCTTGCCTTGGTGGAGAAGTACAAGTATGTGCTGGAATGCAAGAAGAGCGATGCGCGGACTATTGCTCTCAAGCAGCGGACCTGGCAGGCCTTGGCCCACGAGTACAACTCGCAGCCCAGCGTGTCGCTGCGGGACTTCAAACAGCTCAAGAAGTGCTGGGAGAACATCAAGGCTCGGACCAAAAAAATTATGGCCCACGAGAGGCGGGAGAAGGGGAAGCGCAGCGGGAGCCCGTTGCTGAGCAGCCACGTCCTGGACAAGGAGAAGATCAGCAGCCTGCTGCCGGAGCAGCTGTACTTCCTTCAGAGCCCACCCGAGGAGGAGCCCGAATACCACCAGGATGCTGCCGCCCAAGGTACCCCTCCGCACACAGCCGGCCACGCTGGCTGCAGCCGCTTGATACTGGAATTGTGAAATTATTCGTAGTGAGGAAACTTGTTAGAAATGTTGATATCAGACTGGGGTGTTGCAGTTATGTTATTGCTTAACCATGAAGAGCTGCGTGTATATCATGCTCGTTAAGGAGGCATGGTTGCTTAGCACAAACTATCTCCACTTTATTAAAGGAAATTGGATGGAGGGAGATTTATATTCATTGACTTGGTCTTTTAAAAAGTTATTAATGAGGGCCTGCTGTGTCCGATACAACACTCAAAAGGCCATGCTAAATGAGTAAACTATTTCCAGTTAAGAAACGGAAGTACAAATTAGTGGCTAGAGAGATGGCTCCATAGTTCCAAGCCCTCGCTACTGCTCTTACAGGGGACCAGAGTTCTGTTCCCAGAACCCACATTGGGCAGTGTTCAACTGCCTGAAACTCTGCCCCTGGGGATCAGTACCCTCTCTGGTGTGTGCAGGCACCCACATGCTCATAAGCATAGCCTCATCTAGGTATCTACACATAAAGATAGATTAAAGAATCTTTAAAAAGTAATACAGCACTTTTAAAAAGTAGCATATCAGAGACTAAATAAGCAAACACCCTTTAGTGTTCACTCAGATCCGTACCGACATTTTTAACCACTGTAATAATTGTGATGGTCCAATGTTTTTATTTGTGGCATTTTAGAGAAATCCTAGGGACAGAGCTTAAATTTTAGCATAGTCCTGTGGAAAAGAGCAAAACATTACACATAGTTCTTAAGAATTAAGAAGGGACTCTTTGATTAAAGTTGTAGTTTCAAAAGGCTGGCATCAAGGGGTGCCTCATGTCCCCAGGCAGGCAGAGAGTGCACAGAGGTAAATTTTCAACAGTTCCCGACCCTTTTAGGACAGGAAGTGGCCTCTTTATATAAAGATCCACCGCAGTTTGCAGAAGAAGGTGGATGAGGAGACTCCAGGGCTGCATGGAGGTGCTCTAAGCACCCACCAAGCCCTTGCTGGGGAAATCTGCTTCTTAGCTTGCAGAGCACTGAAGCCAGTGTCCCCAGAGTACACACAGCTCCCAGGGACTGGCTCTTGTTAATTAAAAGTCATAAGAAACTGTCTGAAACCATGAGTGCTGTGTGGAGTGAGAAAGGTAATTACCACGTGAGCCAAAAATCCAGACTCTTGATTAACACGTTTCCCCTACGAGCAAATCATCCCGGGAAGCTAAATTAGGACATAAACTTGGCTTGCTAATCAGCTGATCAAGGCTAAGTCCAGGCTGGGTGATGAGGGTGGTCAGGGTTGTGGGCCTCATGTATCATTTCCTGATGTTAGGGCCCGTCTGAAGTTTGATTTGTGGGTTCCCACACCAAGCTAACTCTTGGCACGTACAGTTCACATGGGCACTGCCAGCTCTCTATCTCTCCTCTGCTTCTGTGTGGCACCCACTTCCTTTGCTCAACTTTGTAGCTCCCTCACTTTAAGTCTTGTTGGCCACAGAGCATCCAGTCAGTACCACACTGTAGGAGTGGTTCTGGGATGGAGGGAAGCGAGTTAGCAGTGTGGCTTCCCACGTGGCTAGCGTCCTTGCGACCAGGCCTGAGGAAGACACTCATGTGACGACTGCCGTTTGTCCTAGATTGTATCAATTTTACAGGGATTCTTTTTATTGATATAAATTATATTGACTGTGTGTGTGTATATGTGTCTGCTGTATATGTGTGACATGTGATGGTCAGAGAATAACTTCTGGGCGTTTTCTATCCTGTGAATCCTGGGGATTGAACTTTGGTGTCAGGCTTGGTGACAAATAGCTTTATCCGATGAGCCATCTCACCAGCCCTCATTTTGGGAACAAAACACCCTTTTTCCCCCACACTTACTTACTTTCTTTTTTTTTTTTTTTTTTTTTTTTTTTTCAGTTTTTTGAGACAGGGTTTCTCTGTATAGCCCTGGTTGTCCTGGAACTCACTTTGTAGACCAGGCTGGCCTCGAACTCAGAAATCTGCCTGCCTCTGCCTCCCAAGTGCTGGGATTAAAGGTGTGCGCCGCCACGCCTGGCTTCCCCCACACTTTTTTTTTTTTTTAATAGTTTTTT
The DNA here is from genome assembly GCA_902729485.2 of Mus minutoides. Classification (NCBI taxonomy): domain Eukaryota; kingdom Metazoa; phylum Chordata; class Mammalia; order Rodentia; family Muridae; genus Mus; species Mus minutoides. The sequence goes on along the minus strand of LR754001.1, from coordinate 67,193 downwards.
TTTTTTTTTTTTTTTTTTTTTTTTTTTAATTTTTATTTTATTATATGTAAGTACACTGTAGCTGTCCTCAGACACTCCAGAAGAGGGAGCCAGATCGGATGGTTGTGAGCCACCATGTGGTTGCTGGGATTTGAACTTATTACCTTCGGAAGAGCAGTCGGGTGCTCTTACCCGCTGAGCCATCTCACCAGCCCCTTCCCCCACACTTTTAAAATCTGAGGTTGGATATAGAGATTTTACTTCATAACTTTTTTTTTTCTTTCCTTTGGAAAAAATGCAATTTATTTACTCAGAAATTTTGAGCAAGAAGGAAATAAAATATGGTTCTTTTCATCCATTCTCTCTCTCTGTTTTTGTTTGTTTGTTTGTTTGTTTTGAGAAAAGGTTTCTCTGTGTAACCCTGGCTATCCTGGAACACACTCTCTGGACCAGGCTGGCCTTGAATTCACAGAGATCCCCCTGCCTCTGCCTCCTGAGCACTGGGGCTCAAGGTATGTGCCACTACTGCCCAGCTTTCTTTCTTTTATATGTTTCAGTTTAGTCTTACTATGTAGTCCTGGCTGCTATGGAACTCTTTTTATAGACCAGGCTGTCACTGAGCTCAGAGAGGTCTAACTGACTTTGCCTCCCAAGTACTAGGATTAAAAGTGTGCACCACTACATCTGGCCAAAATATTAATTCTTTCTGTGGTGACATTTGTTAGAGACTCATTTGTAAGAAATTTATTAAGATTTATTTGATTTTACACACATGTGTGATTTTATGTATGTATGTAGTATGTATATACACACACACACACCAAAAGCTCCCTCTCCTCCTTCCCTCCTCCCTCCCTCTTTCTCCCCCTCTTCCTTCTCTCTCCATCCCTCCCTTCCTCCCTCTCCTCCCTCCCTCTCTCTCTCCTCCATCCCTCTCCCCCTCCTCCCTCTCCCTCCCTCTCTCCTTCCTCCCTCTCTCTCTCCCTCCTCCTTTCTCTCTGTCTTATACACAGTAGTAATTAAATTAAACAAACAGAAGATGAAAACAAAATGCTAGGATCACCAGAGATCCTTTCTAGCACTTGGTAGGGGAAAGTAGAAGGTTTGAACACTGTGTGTTGGTTTTGTATTTTCGGAACTTCAGTTCTGATACAGCACCCCCAAGTGGCAGGAAGGTTAATAAGCAGTTGAAATGTGAGTGGAGACAAGTGAGCTGTTCTATAATCACACACCACATTCTGAAGCTTTAATACCACCAAAAAATCTCAGCAATAATGTTAACTACATGTTTAAATACATTTTATATATACTGGATTAAAATATATCACAAAATCAGTGTAGCTTTTGTAATGTCAAGCAGAATGGAGTTCAGCAGGTCCCACTAGAGGCCCCCCCCAACCACAGTTTTGTGGGAGATGGTATCACTGTGTCATCAACCCCTGGATGTCCATGGCTCTGTCAGAGACTTTCTTAACATGTCTAACAGTATTTGAACTCAGTGGTCTTACACTTAAGGAGCATACTTAGGAACGTACTTGTAAGAAAACCAGCATTTGTCCTGTAAGCACCGGCTCTTTAAAACACTTTCCAGTGTGCAGATGCAGTGCTCTGTGATAATTGAATTATCCCTTCTGTGGAATAGGTAGGGAGAAGGGTGGCCAAGTAGGTAGAATGGCAGGTTAAATAAATACCAACCCAGGTAGGTCATCAGGGTTGGCACGGCACCCTTGCATTGAGCCATGTCTCTAGCCACTTAGATACATTTACGAGAACTAGGCTACGTTTGGTAGCAACCTCGTATTTGGGAGAAGTAATATTTTGAATGCATTTATCTCTATTATGAAGCTATAATAAAGTCATGCGAACATTTCCTTCTAGGTCCCATTATTCTTTTAGGCTGTGACCTCAGGTACAGAGGACTGTGGCGTATTCCAGTTGGCCTGTGGCACGGTCCTCTTGTGTGTTACTTCTGTGTGTATTTCCTTCTGATGCTCATGCCCACTCCATCCTCCTGTATTATACCCGGATGGGTCTGCCATGCGTTAGTGTCCCTCACATGCTCTCTTTAAACCCATGCTATGGCTAGCTCTCCAGTGTTCCTCACATGCTCTCCTTGAACCCATGCTATGGCTAGCTCTCCAGTGTTCCTCACATGCTCTCCTTAAACCCATGCTATGGCTAGCTCTCCCTTTTCACTTTTCTCACCTAGAGTAGTGAGTTTAAGATCTGGGTCCATTGATGCGTGTAAACCCAGCCTTTTTAATTTTAGTTCAGATGTAAAGGCCTTCCTTATGCACCTACCCCACTGTTCAGATTTTCTCAGTCACCCCTTTCCTCCGTTCTGAAGAAGATAATGAGATTGTCCTGCACAGCTTTCTTCACATCTTTTCATAGCTGTAGGAGGCTTTTCCCATGGATGCTAATTTTACTCAAATTACCCAAGTGATAGAACACCCTCTTGGCTGTGTGCTCCTGCATCCCAGAAAGCCTTCCTACTCTTTGCATAGAATTGGGTTTTCTACTTTAGGTGGCATTGTTTCACCTGGGAGAGAGATGGTAGGGTGTGTGTTTGCAGCAGGCTACTATCCCCAGGATAGGCTTTTTCCAATCAAGGGATGGTTCAGCCTATCTGAGTACTTATTTCTGTATTGCTGCTAATGTTTGTTTGAAGGTCACTTTACTGCTCTTCGTGGCTTTGTGTCCTGTCTTCTGCCAGTCTTAAGAGGTGTAGTCATTTTTCTATGGAATGTGTATTTAGCACACATTTTAAAAAGGGTAGTTTAAAAGAGTCATTTCTTTCTTACGAGCATTAAGATGCTGTGGTTTTATTGTTATGCAGACCTGGATCTGGATCTGAATCCTAGATTTTCATCTCCCAGATGGCCTTGGATACTGTAGTCATGCTGTCTCACAGGGCTGTAAAGATTCGATGTAGATTGTTCCTGTTGTGGTACACATAAAGGGCAGATGCCACCACCAGGTCCTTGAAGCCTAGAACTAAGATAAAGATGAACATTGGGGAATAGACTCCTACAACTGGAATCAAAGCTCTGAGGCTACAAGTGTCCCCAGAAGTCTTTAAAGACAAAGCCATTTTCAGATTAGAAGGGTAATGGGGCAGATGTTCCCCATTCCTTTGTCCGGCGCCAGTCCCTCAGCTGTGTCAGTGGAGAGACAAGTGTTCCACTGTGTCAGTTAAGCGCACATGCATGTTCAGTGCTCGCCGCTGCCCCAGGCTCTGCTGGGCTCTGGGTGATAGTGGAGTGAGGCAGGGTCTATCCTCAAATTGCTGGGGACTTGAGGGGAGGAAATAACCAGAGGCCTTTTTTCTCCTTTCTCTTTTGTTTGTTTGGTTGGTTTTTGGGTTTTTTTTTGGTTTTTTTGGTGGGGGAAAGGGTTAGATATTTGTGCATTTTTAAAGATTTATTTTTATTTTATGTATATATTATGTATTATATATAGTATATTTTATATATGTTATGTATAATTTATTTTATGTATTTATATTTTATATGTTTTGCCTGCACTTACATCTTGTATGCACATACATGCATGTAGTGCTCATAGAGGCCAGCAGAGGGCATCAGATTCTCCTGGAACTGAAATCAGGGTGCTGGGAATCAAACCTGGGTGCTCTGGAAGAGCAGCAGCAAGTGCTCTTAATAGCTGATCCATTTCTCCAGTCCCAGATGTTTATTTCTGAGCTATCAAGTCAGCTATCAAGCCCAAGCTAACAGCAAGCAGGCATACTGCCTACCTCAGTCTTCTCTAAGTTGGGGGGTGGGGGCAGACATATATGATAATACCTGGCTTAAGCAAGGGCTCTGGCAGGTGTTGGCCCAGGAAGGACACTGTCCAGGTGAGACCCACTGGACTTGGTGAGAGTGCTAGGGAGACGATATGGAAGTATTCTTTTTAATTTTTTTTTTCTCAGCTGAGTATGGTGGCGCATGCCTTTAATCCCAGGACTCGGGAGGCAGAGGCAGGTGGATTTCTGAGTTCGAGGCCAGCCTGGTCTACAAATTGAGTTCCAGGACAGCCAGGGCTATACAGAGAAACCTTGTCTCAAAAAAAACAAAAAACAGCCGGGCGTGGTGGCGCATGCCTTTAATCCCAGCACTCGGGAGGCAGAGGCAGGCGGATTTCTGAGTTCGAGGCCAGCCTGGTTTACAAAGTGAATTCCAGGACAGCCAGGGCTATACAGAGAAACCCTGTCTCGACCCCCCCCCCAAAAAAAAGCAAAACAAACAAACAAACAAAAATTATTTTTTCCTCTACCACTAGTTTCACTATTTCAGCTTGCTGTATTTCTTATTTAGCCTTAATGAGAGACTACTTCTATTGTTACCTTAACCCTTGGAGCGGAACCATCCAGACGGTAGCCATTCTCCTTTCATTAACAGAGCATTCCAAATTACGTTTCCCCCAGCAGCCATTATTAATATTCCAGGCATCCCATCTTCCAGAGTAAAGCAATGGACATATAATGTACCCAATTTTGTTAACAAATGAATATTACTTTTCTCTAAGGAGAAGATTCTCATTATTGAGAATGCAGAACTTCTCAAAACAGTCTGGAGTCACAGCTAGAAAACTCCTGGGGGTTAGGGAGGGTGCTGGAGATGTAGTTCCACTGGAAGACTGCTTGCCTACCATGGGAAGCCCTGGGCTCAGTTCTTAGCATCAAATAAAACCAGAAGTGGTGGTGTAATGCCAGCATTGGGGAGTGGGCTGGGGAGTAGAGCCCAGAGGATCAAAAGTTCAAGGTTATCCTCAGCTACACAGTAAGTTGGAGGACAGTCTGGGCTTTCTGACAAACAGGCAAGCAAACCATCAAACAAAATGACTCCATGAGTTATTTGAGTTAGTGAGTTTCTTACTGAAATGCTCTAGTACTAATATTAAAACACCAGTGTAAACACTGCACCCATGCAAAGGCATCCTTTTGTATCCTTGTGCTCCCTTCCTTGTGGATTAAAGGGTTCAGCCAGCAGGTATTACTAGCCATCCACTGGGTAGCAGGGCAAATAATTAGTATCCAAGGATAAATGAAATGAGCAAGTCCTGGTGCCAAAATATAGCACGGCGTGCTGAGTGTTGTAAAGGAGAACCCTTACGAAGGAGAAGTCTGAGGTTTCAGAACAAGCAGTGTTGGCCCTGAACTAGCAGGAATCACAGAGGAGGTTGGAAATCGGAATGTGGTGACTGTTCAAGCACTGAGCCCGAGCCTGAGCCTCACGTCAGGCGGCAGGAATAGGGAGGCAGCCACGAACAGAAGCATGACCTTAGAGGAGTGTTGGGGTAGGACTGGAATGCGGTGCTACAGGACAGTTTGAAGAGTCAAATAGGAAGATACAAGGTTGGGGCCAGATTATTAGACTAAATTGAGAACAGAAGCAGAGATGTCCGGGACCTCAGAGGGATAATGAAAGAAGAACCGGTGGATGTAGCGAGAGCCTTGGTACTCAGTGAGCCGCAAGGGGAGTCCGGGTATGAAAACTCTGGGAGGGCAGTGAGTCAGGAGCTGATGGAGGAAGGGGGTTTTAAGGGTTGTCAAGTGCGGAGGAGAGGGTAAGGGAGATAATAATAAATGTCCTTGGGAGCTGTGCATCCCCCCAGGGCTGCAGTTGACAGCCAGATGGAGGCGGTTAAAGAGGCATGGAGGGAGCTAGCCTAAGAGTGAAACTTATCCACGAGGAGGAGCGAGTGTAGGGGCTGGCTCCCACGGGCAGGAAGCCCTGTGGCGCCCCTGATAGAACGAAAGGCTTGAGGCTGATGGAGGAACTGTCAAAGGTGATCACAAGGGGCAGGTAGCACGAAGATGCCAGGCGTTCTTCAGCTTGGAATTTTCATCACCATCTCAGGCTCCCTGACTGGTGATAATTCTGTTCTCTGAGCACATCCTAGTGTGTGGTTCTAGAAATGACAAAGTGAAACACGTCATCAAAGTCAGATGCGGTCAGAGGACCTGGACACTACTTTAGAATGCAGACACTACTTTAGATTCCTGCTGCAGTGGAGGGCTCTGTCGCTTGGAATTGGATTGATGTTTTTCTTCTGCCTGTAAAATCTTAACATGTTTTCTGCTGCTGTTTTTGTTGTTATTGTTTCCAGAGTCCTTTGCTGTTTCAAATCGAGAACTGTGCGAGGATGAGAAAGAGTTCGGGCACTTTCCGGTCTGTGAGGGGACCTCACAACCCGAACCTTCGTGCTCAGCTGTCAGAATAACCGCCAATAAAAACTACAGGAGCAAAACCCCTCAGGAAGGTGCTTTAAAAAAGATGCACGAGGAAGAGCACCATCAACAGATGTCCATCTTACAGCTGCAGCTGATCCAAATGAATGAGGTGCACGTGGCCAAAATCCAGCAGATAGAACGGGAGTGCGAGATGGCAGAGGAGGAGCACAGAATCAAAATGGAAGTCCTCAATAAAAAGAAGATGTACTGGGAGAGGAAACTGCAGACTTTTACCAAGGAGTGGCCCGTCTCCTCGTTTAACCGGCCCTTTCCCAATTCACCCTAAGACTTGGGGATGACTCCCTTGTAGTTAATCTGTATTGGCAAGGCAAGTGTGGGGTGTGACCTTTGTGGTTACTAGCCCGCAACAGACCTGCGTCTAGGTGGATTAGAGTGGTAGTAGTCACTTATTTAAGGATACATTCAGGTAAACAGCTGCACCCCGTCTACCCCCGAGGTGGCCAAGAAGCTGTTACAGTCTTCTAAAAGTCACCACTCTGCGTGCTATAATTCTGAATGTAACGTTCTTAATTAGAATTCATAGACGAACCATGTGTGAGTGTTGTTGTTTTGTTTTGTTTTTTAAAGAAATGCAAGATAAAGGAGTGTGGCTGGTGATTTTGACTTTATCTTTTAGTGGGTTTCTGTTCTTTTGTTTGTTTTTCTGCCGACTGGAGCTTTTACACCCAGGGAGCCTGCCCCATTATATGGCTGGGTGCTTGGCTGTTTGCCCACCTCTGTAGTGGACTAGGAGTGTGGTCACTTGAAGAGCCCAGCCTTTGGAGGGGTGTTTCCTCTGTGGGTCACAAACTGCCTTTTAAGACTTTCCCCAGAGAGGCTTTCCAACCAACCACATCTCCAGCAGAAGTGGCTTCAGTACAAGTAGGGACGTTAACTTTGAGGGCTTAATGTTCATTTAGGTTCCTACATCCTATTTGTTTTATTAAAAATGTCTTAAAATTTTGTAGTTACACTGTGTATGTTTTTAAAGGTGCTGCCATCCCAGCCCAGATCCCTCCCAACTTCTTACTGCTGAGTGAATGGTTTGTCTTGACTTTAGTCTCTAACCCCCTTAGGAGAGGCCCCGCCCTCCCCGTGCTCATCAGGGTGTGAGCTGATGATAATGCTGTAATGCTGGTGCTGCACTACCCGTCGGGGTTAGGATTTATACCCAGCTCCCACCAACATGTGTGGAGATACAGATGCCTAAAAGGGTGTTTGGATCGAGCTGTGGTGCTTCTGCTGTAACCTGATGGTTTTAGAGTTGGGGACCCTTAAGTGAGTTCTGTATTAGGGGGTGGGAGGAGGAGTAACAGTCAGAGCTGGTGTTCTAAGTGTGGCTCTGCCCGAAGGCGCTGTGTGACTCTGGCCAACTCCCTAAAACCTTGACCTGGTGCTTCCTGTCCACAGAATGAGGGAGTTGAGCTAGACCTTTGGAGCCTGCTTCAGCCCCGTAGCCACAGCGTGGCTTGTGCTACCTTCTGTGCATGCTGCTGACATCATGGCAGCCTGGAGGGCATGGGTCTACACAGAGTTGTCTCCAGGAGTGGCTGAGCTTTGGAATATGGGTCCCCAGGGCCTGTTAGGTTTTGTATGGTTCATGCAAACTCACAATTTGCGCACTGCATATGATGTAAGCAGATATCAATTTTGTACATTGAATCTATTTTAAATATTTTAGAGGAATTAGTCCATTATTTTAGATATATCCCACAATGAGAGATGAGAGGTAGGGTCCTTTCATGGGGGTTTCTGTTCTTAGGTTTTGTCAGATGGAGTCTTCAGAGAATGACTGCTTTGGAAGTCTCAAGTTCAGATGGTTTGCAGAAGATAGAAATGGACTCCCTGTGTCCTGCTTCAAGATAGAGACGGGGACGGGCAACACACATTTAGATGCAGAGGGCTGCCTTTGCCTCATGTACTGATCTATCCAAACATCGTATTAATATGCACATCCAGAGTAAGGCATGAGATTCTGTTCTGACAAGCTTCCGGATTATTCCTGATTTGATGCTCTGCTCAACACATCTCTGAGTGACAAGGACTTAAAGGGACCTTAGGAAGTTTCCCATCTTTTTGTATACATCGATGTGGTGGTTCTAATTTTCTAAGAATTTATGACTTAAACTCACAAACAGCAACACAGAATAACAAAAATGGCACTGCATTTTAATTGGACAATAAAAACATTGAACTAATTCCTAACTGAACAAATACAGGATAATTAAGCCAGAGCATAAAACCCCTAATGGTATTTATGAGTTTACAATAGTAGTTTGCAATATTTGGCTATGTGTTAGAAATAATATTTTATAAACAATTAGTCCCACTGGGTCTCACTTTCAGATGGGTTCTGAGTCAGTTGGCTTGGGGCGGGCTTGCTGCTCAGTATTCTTGGAAGCTTTATAGGTGATTATGATGCATAGTTAAGATTGAGAGCCACATTGTGCGGTTTACGAATGTATTTCAGTTGATCCTTAATTCCACAAGGCCATGGAGGAGTAAGGAATTGATGCTCAGAGAGTAAGGATGCTCAGAGAAGAGCCCACCTGGCCCCGGGTCTGTAGCCAGTACAGAGCAAAGGAGAGCTTTAGGGTGGATCTTGGTTCTGAGATACACAGCCCCACCTGCTGTGTATCTTTACCTTTTCATTTAAGGCTGTACCAAGGATGTGTTTTATTCTGAGACTCACATGATGTTACAGAGTGCTTGCCAAAGCAGCTTCATTCATGAACAGACAGCACATCCCAATTCATTTTGCTTTTGAGCCTTTTATTTCCTGAGGTAGAAATGCAATAACCATTTCTTGACAGGAATTGTGAGCCAGATACACATAAAAAATATTAAGACATGATTCAACACCATGGACATTGCCCGGGAGGGAAGAGGGAGGGGCTTGTACACAGCTGACTGTAGACTCAGCCGGAACCCATCTTCAAATGTTCTTTTAGTTGAGGGCAGAGAACTAAGAGAAATGAAGAAAGGAATCATAGATTAGTGGCATTTGAATTGAGTCTGTAGAGCTGACATTTTGGCAGGTAGGGATTTGGAGATGACATCAGTAGATGACACACAGATGGGAGAGAGAAGAGTGAGCTTCAGGGGAATTTTCAAATCTGATTGGAACTGTGCACCAGGAGGGGAATTAGAAGCTGGTACCAAGGGGAGAGAGAGGAGACTGCAGTTGGGATGACAGATAGGAGGCTTTGGCTTTGGGCAGATGAGATGACAGGACCCAGAGTAGTCGTAAAAGGAGACCAGCATCCTGACCAGGTGGACTCAGAGCTGCTTTGTTGATTGTTTTTGTTGGAGAGGAGTGTAAGGAGTTCAAAGCTAGACTCTTGGGAGAACAATACTGATGATAATACTGAGATGAAGATGTAAATGCCCTCTGGGATATTGGACCTGTCCTCCTAGGCACACACACTAGTATTTGTTCCCAGTTCTTTGTCTATCACATCTTGGCAGCGACCTCCTTGTCACCTGCTGTTGTTCTTTCCACCTTTTCACTTGAACTGGTCTTACTCCATCCTTGGTCACCCAACTTATTTGGCACTGTTTCTGTCACCAATTCCTCCATTGCCATTAGGGGCACCTCATTCAGTATTTTCTACTTTGGGTTGCACCAAGACAACCCAAGGGGTTTTGGGGTTTGTTTGTTTTTGCTTTTATCCAATGTTGAACAGCAAATTCCTGGCTGGAAAAGACTGATGACTTACATGTATGCATATCACAGCTCTTTTTAAAAATCAAATATGGAATCCTCCCCAATAGGGATCCTGCCCAGTGGGTCCATGGTTCAGGAATGTTTCAAGGGGGATGCCAGGGCAATCTTTAAATGCATTTTCTTCTTGGTTCTGCTTCAGGAGGCAGAGATGGCATGGTAGGAGAGTACATTTGAGTTGTCAACAGTCTCTGCAGTGTCAGGTCAATTACATCAGCACTTGGTCTAGACCAGACGAAAGGAATGATTGTGCCTCCTGGGAATGTCACAAGGACCTGATAATTATATTTGACAAAGCTATGAAGAGTGGCTCTCTAATGTCATTGCTAAGAAGTACCCTTTTAGTAGCATCTCTGGACGCCTGAGCTTTTCAGAGGGATGGTACTTCATTTTTGTGCCCCCCACCCCCTGCTGGGCCTCTTCCTGGGTGGTCCTCTTACTCCTCCCTGCCCTTGCTAGCTATCTCTATTCTCTTGCCTTCCCTCCAAACCCCATCCCCACTCCTAACCTCCCCCCAGACCCCTTCTGCCCTCACAATAGCTTTCACTCTCCCATGGTAGAGGTGGAAGGTATGAGGATATTCGGCCTCAGATGCTCAGAGGGCAGCTCCCTCTGCGGCCCAGGCAGCCTCAGGACAGATCAGTTGATTTATTTCCCTGCTGAAGTCGCTACCTTTGTCTACCTTTGTGTTCATGGGACTCAAGAGTCATGGGAAAGGTGACCAGGAACCTGTGACAGCAACCAATTCTTTCCCAATTGTGCCATATATTATGCTCTTCAACACAGTTTTTACTAATCTCTGCCTCGGTTTCTCCATCTGTAAGTGATGTAATACTTATCTACCTCCCTTGGATGTGTGAAGATTAGTATGTGTTGGTAAAGCACTTCTGAAATAAAGAATGATACCAAGCACTTGACATTACTGTCGTCATGGATGCACTGCTATAGAGGCCAGGCTGCCTGAGAGTGGGGCTAAGCAAGAGAGCAGCTGGGTGACAGGCTTGTGCCACCATGCCTGGCTTAGGCAGGACTAAGGATAGAACTCCAGACTTCTTAACCAAATAGACAATTACTCTACCAGCTGAGTTACAGCCCCAGGCCCATGGTTATTTTCTTTCTTTCTTTTTTTCCCTTGTTCCACTCGACCCTGCTCGCTCCGGCCAGCTTCGCTCGCTCCAGCTGCCCCCCCCCCCCCCCCCCCCCCCCCCCCCCCCCCCCCCCCCCCCCCCCCCCCCCCCCCCCCCCCCCCCCCCCCCCCCCCCGCTTGCTCTGGCCGCCCCCTTACGGCCCCGCTCGCTCCGGTTGGCCCCGCTCGCTTTGGCCAGCACCGCTTGCTCTGGCCAGCCCTGCTCGCTCCGGCTGGCTGTCCCTGTTTGCCCCGCTCGCTCTGGCCAGCCCCGCTCCAGTCGCCCCGCTTGCTCTGGTTGGTCTCCCCAGTCCAAGGATTCGTTTTTATTATTCTTCTTCATAAGTACGCTGTAGCTGATTTCAGATGCACCAGAAGAGGGCGTCCGATCTCATTACCGGTGGTTGTAAGCCACCATGTGGTTGCTGGGATTTGAACTCATCACCTTCGGAAGAGCAGTGGGGTGCTCTTACCCACTGAGCCATCTCACCAGCCCCCAAAACACTAGTTGTTTTTTTTTTTTTTTTTTTTTTT
>LR754001.1:49755-55492 GCA_902729485.2 Mus minutoides | reverse complement strand
TGCACTTCTTTAAATAGTCCTTTGGTGCATTTATAGTGAGGTTCAGTTTGTAGAAACGTGATTTATGCGTATTTTTTAAAAGAGAATACAGCTGCTGACTCTCCATTCCCCAATACAATGACAGGCTTAGAATCTGGTTACTACCTAACAGTGTCATCTATTGTCATTAGATAGAAAATGCTTGTGTGGCACTGGAGATCAGACCTGGGGTCTCACACGTGCTAGGCGAGTTTTCTATCATTGACTGACAGACACCACAGTCCTAGATGAAAATGTCTATGCCCACACTATCCAAATGTCCAGCTGTGAGTGAAGCTCCTTCGATCTCAGCATCACTCTGAATGGATAGGATGGTAATCCTGCTGCATGAGATGCAGACTTCTATTTCTACTTGGAAAATGTCTTAAACATATCAATTTAGGGTGGTGGTGGGGTAACTTTATATTTTATCAAGGAACAGTAGGAACTCTCCAGCCATAAGCCTGAAAGGCATTTTCAGACTCTTGCTAAGATATTAAATTCTGGTCTGTCTGAGTTTCCTCTGTAGGTTTGCTGGGGGTGGGGTGGGATTTTAAATCCTGTATGTTAAAGGCTGATTCTGTTTAGTCAAAAGGATATATAAGGCCTGGTATGGTGGCTGACACTTTTGTAATCCTAACTTTGGAGAGACAGACAGAAAGTGAGTTCAAGGTTGGCTCTAACTATATTGCAAGTTTGAAGCCAGCTGGGGGCTACTTAAGACCTTACTCCGCCCCCCCAAAGAAAGCCCTCAAAACACCCAAACCAAGATTCTTGTTATAGTGGGAATAGGAACTGTGAGTTAGCAGCAGAAGATAAGGTTTCAGGACCTTTTCTGTCCCATTATTTAGTTCAGGAAACAACATAACAAAGGAGAGCAGGCTGGTGCTCTGCTGGCAAGACCAAGGGGAACCTGGGTTCCTGGGAGGGCACAGAGCTGGAACTCGGTGTCTTCCTTTCATATGTTAGACATGCAATCTGCCATTAAGTTACATCCGCAGTCTCTGGACCTAGATTTGTATCCATCAGTCTCCAAAGAGTTTTGTTTGTTTCTTTGCTCTTTTGTTATTTGAATGTGCTGGTAGTAGAAGTTCTGAGGGGTTGGGAGTCAGCTTCTCCCCTCACTCAGCCACTGTAACACTGGAAGCAGATCTGCTCTTCTTTGGTTTCCTGAAGCTTAGCTTAAAGGGGTTGGAGCTATCCAGGAGATGTTATTCTCAGGGCAGAAGTACAAGAAGCCCTGCACAACTGCAGACTAGTCCATAGTCTGTGTTATGTTTGCCGTTCTTAGCCTATGCAATTTACATGGCTGAGCCCCAAGTCAAGAGAGGGAAGAAGGGTCCTCCGCAGAAGGGGAATATTTCTGAACAATAGTTCAATCTATCAGAGGATTATAAGAGAGAAGGGAGCTAAGCCAGACACCAAGGAGTTGAGATTATAAGTCAAAGGTCAGAAAATCTAGTTGGGAACCGCATTTTCCACCACCCACCCCTTTCTTCTGTCTTCCCTTTTCCCTTTTTTGGGGGGGGGGAGAGACGATTGAAAATTGTAATAACAATAAATTGTATTTCATTGGGTTGTTGGTTTAAGCAAATGATACAAAATCCCCTTTACTGGTAATGGGATTATAGCCTTATAGCCGGAAAGACTCACGGAAAGTAGAGCTGATCCCAAGTTTAAAGGTGCCCCAGGTTCAGTGTCGCTGTCCAGCATTACTAGCCTGAGCCTGAGAAGAGATCAAAACTCAAAACTTTATTTATCTATAGAATGATAGTCAATTTTGCACCATTGTAAAGTGGTTGGAGGCTGGAGAAATGGCTCAATGGTTAAGAACATGTCCTGCTCTCCCAAGGGACCCTCCATCAGTTCTCAGCACCTGTGTCAAGTGTACCTGAAACACCTGTGAATCACAGGCGTTGCCCCTGGAACTCCACCCTCTTCTACCTGTCTCAGGTACTTTTACTCACATTGACATACCATTCCCCATACCCCACACAGTCACATATGCAAAGACATAGTTTTAAAAATAAATTACCCCAAGCCGGGCGTGGTGGCACACGCCTTTAATCCCAGCACTCAGGAGGCAGAGGCAGGTGGATTTCTGAGTTCGAGGCCAGCCTGGTCTACAAAGTGAGTTCCAGGACAACCAGATCTAGACAGAAACCCTGTCTCGAAAAAAAACAAACAAACAAAAAAAATTACCCCAACCCTCCCAAGAGTTGAAGTATTAAAATCACGCATTGGTTTTAGATCTAGAAAAGTACCTGTCACATAATAACTATAAACTTTAGAATATGTTTCCCGAGGTATATGTTTTTTTTTCTTATATGGAGATACAGACATTTGAACCCCAAGGGTTCTGGCTCTGGATCTCATGCTTTTGCGAATCCTAATACATAGAATTTGGGGCCTCAGTTTCAATCTTTAGCTTTGCAAAGAACATCTCCTGGGTATTAGGCAATCACCTATAAATTCCCACTCACGATTGCTATAGTGTTATGTAAGATAAATGTATGAAACCGCCCTGCAGAGTATAAAACCAAAACGAAAAGAACACCTTCACCTCATTTTTGATCTTTGGTGTTACAAGAGACATCAAGACTATCACCACCCATAGTGATACCTCATCTTGAGTGTTTCCAGTCTCCTCAGAGACATAGCCAGGGCCTCCTAGAGTGCCCCCAGCCTCTCTGCACCCCTTATCACCTATGCTGCTGAAAGGTTACCAGTTCTTCAAGGTCAACTGAACACCAACACACACTCCTGGAACCTGGGCTCTGGTCCACCCTTGTTGGCAGCTCATCTTGTGACTGCGAGCAGAAAACAGGCATTGTGGACTTCAAGGTCTTTGTAAAACAAGAGTAAGAGAGAAGTAGATTCAGAATCTCATCCCTGTTCTCTTATTAGCTCAACTCTGTAGTTAAACTAGTCTTTTAAATTTAGTGCATACAACCCCAATTTTCAATTTAATATCCTTCTGAAAGATAATGTATATATAAATGGAATTCAATACTGTATCCAAGAGACCCAGTCCCAAGATTGAAAGCACCATTTGTGAATATTGCTGATATTGGGATAATGATTGTTCCTAAACTATAACACAATCTAAATATTCAATAAAATAATTTATATTAAATGGGAAGAAAGGAGTTGTTGCTTTCCAGGATGCAATTTTCTCAATGAAATTTGAACGACTGCTCTTTTGGTTTTAGAGGTCTAATTCTATAGATTTTTGGAGCCCTTCAATTTACAGACTTAGTTCTCAGGCAATGATAGGTCAAGAATGTGTAGCTTTTTGTTTTGTTAGAGAAACTCTTGAGGGCCAGGGAAATGATTCAGTAAGTAAAGTTTGCTAGAAAACCACCAGGGAATGAGTTTGTATCTCCAGCACCCACATAAGGAAGCACACACCTGGAACCCCACATGTATCACTGACTTTTCTAATGCTATGCTAAAACACCATGAACAAGGCAACATAAAAGAGTGTATTTGGAGCCGGGCGTGGTGGCGCACGCCTTTAATCCCAGCACTCGGGAGGCTGAGGCAGGTGGATTTCTGAGTTCAAGGCCAGCCTGGTCTACAAAGGGAGTTCCAGGACAGCCAGGGCTACACAGAAAAACTGTCTCGAAAAACCAAAAAAAAAAAAAAAAAAAAAAAAAAAGAGTGTATTTGGGCTTATGGTTCCAGAGGGTTAGAGTCCACGATGGCAGAGTGGAGATAGCAGGCATGGTAGCTTCAACAGAATCTGAGGCCTCACGGCTTGAACCACAAACAGGAAGCAGAGAGAACAAATTAGAAATGGTTCACATCTGGGGCTGGTGAGATGGCTCAGTGGGTAAGAGCACCCGACTGCTCTTCCGAAGGTGATAAGTTCAAATCCCAGCATCCACATGGTGGCTCACAACCATCCGTAATGAGATCTGGCGCCCTCTTCTGGAGTGTCTGAAGACAGCTACAGTGTACTTACATATAATAAATAAAATAAATCTTAAAAAAAAAAAAAAGAAATGGTTCACATCGCCGGGAGTGGTGGCACATGCCTTTAATCCCAGCACTCTGGAGGCAGAGGCAGGTGGATTTCTGAGTTCGAGGCCAGCCTGGTCTACAAAGTGAGTTCCAGGACAACCAAGGGTATACAGAGAAACCCCGTCTGGGGGGCGGGGGTGAAGAAAGAAATGGTACACATCTTTAAGCTTTCAAAGCCTGCCTCTAGGGACTACGTACTTCCTTCAACAAATCCACACCCCTGAAGTCTCCCCAAACAGCACCTCTGATTAGTGACCAAGCATTCAAATGCCCAAGGCTATGTGTGTGTATTGGCAGGGCACATTTCTCATTCAAACCATCACAGTAAAGGGGTGATGCTAAAGGGGTGGAGGCAGGTTCCTGGAGCTCACTGGCCAGCCAGCCAGTCTAGCTAAATGGGGATATATACCAGTTTCAGTGGGAGTCTCACATTCTCTTTCTCTTTCTCTGTCTCTCCTCTCTCTGTCTTTTCCTCTCTTTCACACACACACACACACACACACACACACACACACACACTACACATGTACAGACACAAGCCCATATTCACACTATACATAGTTCTCAGTTGACTTGAGTAGATATTTACTGTAAAATGAGTAAAAATGTCAGCATGTATGGGACACCTTTTATGAGTCCTGGACTTGTTCTATATGACTTCATTTAATGCCTCAGATTCTCTGCAGGGATATATATATACTCTCACCCATATTTTTGCAGAAAAGACAATGAAGCTTGGAGAGAGTGAACCATTTGTCCAAAGCTATGCATCGAAACCTCTGGTGATGCGGTGATGCGCAGTGCCGATGAACACGAACGAGTTCAGGTCGATGTACACACAGCTCAAGCCAGAATGCTTTGTGTGCTGTGTTTGTGGCACGGGGAAAAAGCGCGACAACTACTTAGCTCTGTTTATTAACCTGCTTTTAAGAGATCTGCCGTGACACAGGAGTCAGAAGCACCAAGGAGCAGAGTCAAGTGAGGTGAAAGGTGTCAGAAGCAGTAAAAGTGGCAAGCTAAGGACAATGACCAAGTCAAAAACGTGGCCAATTATCCCTGCCTTTATATCTGTGCTTTCTAGGCATTAATGTGCGTGAGAAGCCCCTGGACATCTTGTTATAAAAGCATGTTTTGGTTCAGTGAGTGAGATTTTGCATTCCTAATAAAGTGAGTGATGATGCTGAACCATGGACCATTGGTTTGAGTAGCAAGGACTTCTGCAAGAGTAACTCCATCCAAGCTAGCTCTCCATGTGGGTTTCAGGCCACTTGCACTATGCTAGAATCTTGTGGGGGAGGGGGCTTCAATAAATCAAGATGTGGGCTTCATCCCAGGTCTGCTCAGTCAGGATCTGTGAAGTCCACATGTGGGACTGTGAAAGGCAGCCTGTTTTCTGGTCTCGCGAGACTTATTCCGGTGATTAAGTAGAAATTCTACAAGGGATGGAACAGTGAGCCATGCTCCCAGACAGACATGCTCCCAGCCTGACACCACGGAACCCCCAACTCTATAATCCTGTGACTATCAGTCACGTGTAGACAAGGTCCCAAGCTCCTGGCATTCTGGCTAGACTCCACCCTCACAGTTACCTGACAATAGCCAGGTATGCTCCTCCCCACAGCTACCCTGCAACTGCAAGATAGCCCAGCCCACTATAAAAGGGGCTGCTTGGCCCTTCCTCTCTCTCTTAAGC
>LR754001.1:32255-44755 GCA_902729485.2 Mus minutoides | reverse complement strand
ATTCGTGACATCTTTGCAACTCCAAGCCATTGTCGCCACTCACCAGGGCCATTGCAGTAGCAGTCCTCCCCTCCCCTCCCCTCCCCTCCTCTCTCAGATGTGTGAAATCCACACTGCCCTAATCACTATATAGCCAGGGATGGCCTCCATGATCCTCTTGTCTCATTCTCCCATATACTAGAATTACAGGCATAAGCCATCAGTCCCAGATGCCTGCTTAGAATCAATCTTTAAATCAAGCTTAAATGTGTTTTCTCACTTAAGCCTGTAGGGTCTGCCACTCGCTTTTCAGAGTCCCCAGCTTCTTTCTGTGCTGTTCATTCTCTAGACTTTGGGGTGCAGCTGTCTTTTTTGTTCCTTCTTTTAAGTTATCAGATACATTCATGTGTATTTGTTGTATATGCCATGATATTGTGAAGTATACACAGGTTGTGAAATGGTCAAATATAGCTAATTAATACATAGACTAGCATAAGATTGCTATTTAGGGGACAAGAACATTTAGCATCATTTTCTTTGCATTTTTGTCAAGAATACAATAATGTACCTTAGGCACTGCTCAGTGTTCAACCTCCAGCACCACAACACACACACACACACACACACACACACACACACACACACACACACACACACAGTGGGGTGGGATTATTAACTATAGCCACCACAGTGTGTGACAGACCTCTTGAGTTCATTCTTCCTTCCTTTTTTTTTTTTTTTTTTTTTTTTGGTTTTTCGAGACAGGGTTTCTCTGTATAGCCCTGGCTGTCCTGGAGCTCACTTTGTAGACCAGGCTGGCCTCGAACTCAGAAATCTGCCTGCCTCTGCCTCCCGAGTGCTGGGATTAAAGGCGTGCGCCACCACGCCCGGCTCATTCTTCCTTTCTAAGTATAATTATATCTCCTTTAACCAACATGCCCCACTCATGAGTCATCCCAGTCTCTATAAAGATCATCTTCCTTGCTACCTCTATGAGCTCAACATTTTTTGACTTCACATATACCATGAGACAGTACGGTAGTTTTCCTCTGTCTCTTGAATTTGCCATAGTCTAGACTTCATTTCCACATGTTGGATTTCTTCATAGGATAATCTCTCTTCTTCACTTCCCTCTAGCTCTATATTAATCTCTCAGTCTCAGTTTAAATGCCACTCTGGGGAAGGTTTCTGTCACACCTCCAACTCTTGGTACCTTAGGGCCCTGTTTGAGGTCTGACTCCTCTGCTAAGCTGCAGGACAGGGACTGCGTGTGTCTTGTCCACCTCTGAGTCTTCCCTGCCTCACACGACTGCCTGATACATCATGGGCCAACGCCAATGACGAATGCAGTGACTGTCACTATGCTTCTTGCCCCGATCTTGCACTCATCATTGGTGAAGTCACCACCACCAAAGTTCCTCTGTATCCTACCACTGCTTTTCTGTGCCGAGAGGAATAGTCCAGGATGTATGGGTTCACCTTTGCATCTCTCTGAACTGGGAATCCAGGCTGTTAAGTCCAACTGTACTGACCTTGCTGCCAGCTACCTTGGCTGTTAGATTTTAGGCAGTCATTATCAACTGGGAGCAAAGAAGAAATTTAAATCTCCTGACTTAATTCATGCTCACATGTGCAATACAAGATGAGGTTTATATGTTCATGTATGTGTAAGTGCACATGTACATGTATGAGCACAGGGCTCAGTTGTAGCACTCAAGTATGCACACATGCACGCACACTTTTCTCCAGGCAATTTGATATATACTCATTCCTTACATATGTACATAAAGAGTAAAATGGCATATGCTTGGCACTTATGCATATGTACAGAAGCAAGCTGATATACTCCTTACATATGTATGTATACAGGCAAATGACATATGCTCAATACATATGTATACATACAGAGGCAAGCTGACATACTTAAACACATTCAATGGCAAAACAGTTTTATTTAGTTACATTTGATTCACTCTAATTCCTAGTTCTTTGATGTCTCTTTCAGTATGGTGGGCTCAACAGATGCTGTTCCTAGGCTTTGGATAAAAATTAAACTCTGTCACTCCTTCCATCCCTACCCCTTTCTCTCTTCTCTCTCCCCTTAGTCTCAGTCTCTGTCTCTGGTCTTGCTATGTATCCTGGGCTGACCTTGAATTCACTATGTATCCCAGGCTGGCTTGGAACTCTCTCCTCGAGCTTTGGCCTGTCAAGCACTGGGACTAGAAGTGTGTACCATACTGCTCAGCTCTTGTCTCTCCCTGGCCCACCTGGTTATTTGCCTCGGCTTTATTTCCTAACAGCTTGGCTGCCTCTGCCAGTCACCAGACTGCCCTCTTACATGTTTCTCTAGTAGGCAACCAGCCCAGACGAGCTCTCTTGACTGTTAACTCTTTGGGGTTTGACTCAGAGTATAGACTATGGAATAAGACAGCCCAGGCCCTCACCCTGCTTTGTGCTGTGTGGACTTGGGCAAACTCCAAGACTGTTTTCCTATCTTCAGAATAAAGATGACCCCAGTGCCTTGCTTGGGTTTTAATGCAGTACTATACAAGATAACACATGCAGAACTCTTAGCTTAGGGTATAACCACAGCTTAGTTACTAACAGTTACTAACATCTATTATGTAGTTACTATGTCATTTCTACTTCTAGCCAATTACTTGGTGAGGATATGTGATGCACAAAGCATGGTTCTAAGTACTCTGTATAGATTTTGTCCTTAGCGCAACTCTGTGAAGTAGATAGGAATGGAACTAAGCAGGTCATGGAATGGACACAGAATAGCCAAGTAACCTGCCCAGGTGTCATAGAGCTAGCAGAGCTAAGGGCATACCAAGACGGCTTGGATCCAGAGCATACAATCTTTTTTTATTTTTCCAAGACAGGGTTTCTCTGTATAGCCCTGGCTGTCTTGGAACTCACTCTGTAGACCAGGGTGGCCTTGAACTCAGAGATCTGCCTGCCTCTGCCTCCCAAGTGCTGGGATTAAAGGCATGAGCCACAGAGTATACACTCTTTTTTGTTTGTTTGTTTGTTTGTTTGTTTTGAGACAGGGTTTCTCTGTATAGTCCTGTCTGTCTTGGAACTCACTCTGTAGACCAGGCTGGCCTCGAACTCAGAAATCTGCCTGCCTCTGCCTCCCAAGTGCTGGGATTAAAGGCGTGCGTACGCCACCACTGAGTATACACTCTTAATTAGCACATTGGAAGTGCTACTTTCACTTATGTCTGTCTTTTCTAGAGAAGTCATTTTTTGGTGAACAATCCATTGTAAGCTAAAACCATTGGGGAAATCTGTGAATTGCAACTGACATTTTTCTTTTGCTGAAAGATATAGAGATAGAAAAAGCTCACCTCTGTATTTAGAGAGATGCCTAACAATTGAATGACAGGAAGGCCTGTAGAGAAACCTAGGGGTGTCTCCTCCCTCTCTACCCACTCACAGGAGTGTTTGGGTGAGAAGGCTTTCAGACTGACAGAGCTATAGTGGGGAGGCTGATCTCCTTCCATTGGAATTAGCCTAGCTCTCTGGATTCCTATAGCACCTTTTCTTCAGATGTCTGCAAATGCCGCCCTGGCTCCTGCTCTCCATCTACATAATTGAGGATCATTAGAGCCATATGGGTAACAATAATAGCACCTTCCACTGGCATCTGTACCAGAGTATTCAAAAGATCCCCCGCATCATGCCATCAAAGAAGCCTAGCAAAATCTTTTGACATCCTTGTAGTGTGCCAAAGATGGCTTGTGCAATATCCTTTTGGTGGCTACAGTTTAAAATGTTAAAAACAGATTGGTTCTGGGGCTCTAACCCCGTTCCTGCTTCATGCTAGGAATGTGCTTTATCTTTGAGCTACACATCAAGCTCCCAGCTGCAGTCTTACTTTGAAAAAATGTATATTAATCATACACACAAGAGGAGCTTCATTTAATATTTCCACACATGCATATGGTGTATTAGTGATAGCCAACCACGTCCTTGACCCTCCTCTGACCCTCGCTCCCTTCTCAACCCCTAGTAATCGCTAATTCTACTTAAAGGTCCGTGTGTTTAAGCATCCAGGTATGGGAGAGCACACGAGGCGCCTTTTTCTGTGTCTCGCTTATTTCACTCTGCATTTTGTTCCCCAGCTCCAACTCTTTGTTGCAAGTGAGAGGGTCTCATCTGTCTTTAAGGATGAATAACACAAAGCCAGGCGTGGTGGCGCACACCTTTAATCCCAGCACTTGGGAGGCAGAGGCAGGCTGATTTCTGAGTTTGAGGCTAGCCTGGTCTACAAAGTGAGTTCCAGGACAGCCAGGGCTACACAGAGAAACCCTGTCTCGAAAAACCAAAAAAAAAAAAAAAGAATGAATAACACTCCATTGAGCACATGCATGTTTTCTTGATCCATTCGTCTGAATGGCACCCAGGGTGATCACATCTCTTAGTTGTTGCTAGGAGTCTGGTTGCCATCCTGATGGTGCCCATCTTTAATCCATCTTGTATCAGAAAATGATGCTTTCCTCCTCCAAGTTTGAGGTGTGGTGAGGCTTCAGGGCTAGAGTGAACCAGTCAACTCCACTTACTGTTGCAGCTGCAGATACTGAACCTTATTAGGACTTTGCTTCCTTATGAAATGGAAGTCACATTAACCAGGTGGGAGGGGGACTAGTGACCACAGATGCAAGGTGCCCGACATCATCTAGGATGCAATGTATCTCCAGTGATCTGTACTTAGCTCCATTTCTCTACCCAACAATTGTGTGTTCTATTTTTTTTTCCGAGACAGGGTTTCTTTCTCTGTATAGCCCTGGCTGTCCTGTGTTCTATTTTTTATTATGATCTGGTTTTCCCTACTCGACTACAAGGGCCACGAAAGGCAGTGGCTCTGTTTCTCCACTGCTGCTTCTCTGCACTCAGAGCAGAACCTTAACCATAGTAGATTCTTAGGAAATACTGGCTGACTCAATGAACTGGTATTTTCTTTTTTTTTTTTTTTGTTGTTGTTTTTTTTGAGACAGGGTTTCTCTGTATAGCCCTTGGCTGTCCTGGAACTCACTTTGTAGACCAGGCTGGCCTCGAACTCAGAAATCCGCCTGCCTCTGCCTCCCGAGTGCTGGGATTAAAGGCGTGCGCCACCATGCCCCGCGAACTGGTATTTTCAACAGTGGCTGACATTCAGATCTCTAACAGGCCCTTTGCTTGATGGAACTTCCCTCTTCCGCTCTCCTTATGAAGTCTTGTCTGCCTCCTCTTCATACCATTTGCTAGTAATGCTGCAATCTTTTTTTTTTTTTTTTTTGTTTTGTTTTGTTTTTCGAGACAGGCTTTCTCTGTGTAGTCCTGGAACTCACTCTGTAGACCAGGCTGGCCTCGAACTCAGAAATTCACCTGCCTCTGCCTCCCAAGTGCTGGGATTAAAGGCATATGCCATCACGCCCGGCGCAATCTTATTTTTATATTATGTTAACTATGTTATCAATATTTGACACTCAACTTCCTCAGGACAGAGACATTGGATTGGTATGGACTGGGAGCCTTCCAGATTTATTAAAGAATTTTTTTTTCTTCACTTTCCACTTCTGAAAAAGACTCCCCCATCCTTTCTCTAGGAAGTGGGGTCTAGACTCTCAAATTGGATTATATGCCAATCTTGGAGTGTTCCCATGCTCTTCCATAAATCACCCCTCTCCCCGTTTCTGGCTCAAGCATTGTGATTGTCTCCTTCCAGGGCCAATTAGTCAGCCCCAAGGTGTCTCATTAGGTTTATCAGGACTTCATTATACAGCCAGGGCAGCCAGCAGGAGGTCCAGAGAAGCAGGGATTTTGGCAGGGCTGGGAGTCTGGGATAGGATTTGCCATTTTCTTCACCCCTACCCCAACCACGTTTATATTTAGTATTTATCACACTGTGTTGTAACTGTTAATTTTCAGATGTCTCCCCGCCCCCACACAGCCAGGGTAGGATTATCTCTTGCCCCAAGAGGCTGCTGTGCTGCCGAGCAGGCAAGGAGTGCTCACGAAGGCTTCCTAAAGAAATGATTGCTCTTCCTGAGTCATTATTACTGAGGACAAAAACCAACTTACAGAGAAGGCACTGCTTCTGGCTTAAACAATAACAAGAAAAAACCCAAAACCAAAAAACCTACGTGTCACCCCTCCCAATCTTTTTTGTTTGAGTTACTTTGGGTTTTCTCTCGCTTGGAGCTGAAAATATTCTTTTAAATCATAACAAAGGGTAATCACAGGCAGGGTCCCTGAGAGGTTTTTGTTCAAAAATATCCATTCCACACATTTGGACTAATTTCTGTACTTGTGTGTGTGTGTGTGTGGAGGCTGACTTCTAGTATCTCCCCCATTGGTTAACTCTACATTATTTTAAAAATTATGATGTATCATTATTATTTTGTGGATGGCAGTGTGTGTGTGTGTGTGTGTGTGTGTGTGTGTGTGTGTGAACTTAGGCCCTCATGCTTATACCACAAGCACTTTTGACTTTCCTACTTTTTGATTTGGGGGTCCTGTTTGGGGGAACTGGTCTGAGTTGGTGGGATGTAATTAGAGTGGACAAGCAGCAGGAGGATCTGGCTGCATAACCTTCAACACTGACAAATTCTCCCGGAAGCCTCTGCTCTGGCAATCAGAGTGCCAGCATTAATTCTGGTGGAGTGACCCAGAGATCAGCCTGTGCACAAGAACCAAGCCCTGCTGGATCTGCCGTTGAAGCAGAGCCATTCAGCCAGGGCTACCCTAGATCAGCCAATCCTAGCACAGACCCTATAAGGCCTATGAAGAAAGACAGTCTCATGGTGCCCACATTTTATGGTTGTTTGTTAAGGAGCAATAGTTGATTGATCAAGGTTAGGTCAGGGGTTCCTCACCTTGGCAGTGCATCTGAGTTATTTAGAGAACTTTAAAAGATATAGATACTAAAACTTCTTCCAGACTGGAGCAGTTTTCAGAAATCTACATTCCTTTTAAACTCTCTGGGTGGATTTTACATAGGAGTTCCACATCCTTTAGTTATCTGTTTGGCGATCACAAATACTAAGAAGTATGATAGAGTTTCTATGTAACCTCTAAATTTTTTTTATTTTTTTTATTTTTTTAATTTTGAGACAGGGTTTCTCTGTGTAGCCCTGGCTGTCCTGGAACTCACTCTGTAGACCAGGCTGGCCTCGAACTCAGAAATCCACCTGCCTCTGCCTCCCGAGTGCTGGGATTAAAGGCGTGCGCCACCACGCCCGGTCCTAAAATATTTTTTCTTCTTTGACCAAACAATAAAATGAGAAGTTCTTTCTGACACAGTAGGATTAAAGTCAGAGAGATCCTTTCTCCCTGGAGAAAAGTCCCCTCGCAGAATCTTTTCCAATGTGAAAAATGTAGAGAACTCCATTTTGACCTTTTCCTTACCTGATCTGGAGAAAGTTTCAAATGAGAATTGTGACTCAAGACCTAGGGTTATTTGCTTTCAACTTAAACTAAGGTTGTGTCCTCTTAGTATTGTTGCCTGGGCTACGATTAGCAGGCAAATGGAAACTTAAGGCTGGGAATGTGAAGACACTGTTCATGGAAGAAGCACCTGTGACATCATCAAGCTTTAACAGAGAGGCTGCTGGGAGCCGGGACCCAGAAGGAGGTCTCTGCTGTGGCTGAGCAGGCAGGGGCTGGGATCACTCTTGGTTCAGGGCATCAGGAAGTGTCAGGCTAACAGCTCAGAGGCTGGAGGCAAACCATAGGCGGTGGAGGAGATGCAGATCTACTTAGATAAAAAGCTTGACAGAAGTGCAGCTTAACAGCAAATAGTTTTTAAAAATTATGACAACAAAACCTTTTCACTGAAAGAAATTCAACAGAAAAATATGAGGGGCAAGTACCAATTACCCACAATCCTCTTTTCCAGAGTCAGTGGTAATGTAACGGGGTGCAGCAGTCTTGCTCTTTCTTTGGGTTGGTGCATATGTATATTTTAGGAAAGCAAGGTTTTCTTTCCTTTAAAGAGCATTTATTTATTGATGTGTGCCTATACGGGTTTATGTGCTTCAGACTGCCTGGAACTGGAGTCACAGGCAGTTGGGCATCACCTGATGTGGCCTCTGAGAACCAAACCTAGGAAGGACTCCATCTCTGAACCATCTCTCCAGTCCCCAGGATTTTCTTATGTACCAGTATCCCTGTTTCTATACCATTCATCATTAACCTAATCATTATCAAAAGCTATACACAAAGATAATCAATCGGGGCTGGTGAGATGGCTCAGTGGGTAAGAGCACCCGACTGCTCTTCCGAAGGTGATAAGTTCAAATCCCAGCAACCACATGGTGGCTCACAACCATCAGTAACAAGATCTGGCTCCCTCTTCTGGAGTGTCTGAAGACAGCTACAGTGTACTTACATATAATAAATAAAATAAATCTTAAAAAAAAAGATAATCAATCATACTTCAGTCCCCACTGATGACCACTGGGGTCATATTTTACTGTTACACAAAAGCTGTCATGAACATCGTCCTTAATTCATTGTTGTGTCTTGTTCAACCATCTCTAAAGCAAAAATTCCAATCCTGGTATTGTTAGGAAATCAAACTTAGTTTTTTCTTCATATTTAGGTTGCCTCTCCCTCCAAAATGTATAAATGAATAGTGCTAAGTTTGTCAATCTTTCTAGCATTTTAATAATCATTCAGAGGGGTAACTTTTTGGTTTAAATATCTTTCCCTTTGTTGCTAGTGGCTTTAAATATTTTTTGAAAATAGATTTATTTGTACTATATGTGGGTGTTTTGTTTGGTGTGTATCTGTGCCACATGGCTGCATGCCCTTTGAGGCCAGAAGCGAGTCCTTGGGACAGTATTTACAGATGGTTGTGATGCTGTGGGAATCCAATGTGGGGCCTCTGCGAAAGCAGCCTGTGCTCTCAGCAGCGGGGCTGTCTCTTGCTGGCTTCCAAAGCTTTCTCCCTTGCCTGAACTTTCCCTGCTTCCCAGCCTCCTTGTCTTTACTTCTATGTTGAGTGTTTGTCTTGTATTTTAGATTGTAGCTTTCTTCAAGTGGCCTTTTTGTATATTTCTTAATTTTACAATGAAATTCTAGAATTCCTTCTGAGGTGGGCAACATAACAGACTGCGAACAAAGCAGAAAATTTCCAAAAATTCGGCCTATGGTCTTATTGCTTGTGTAAAGTTATCATCTAGCAAGGTGAGGACTGCAGAGCACTGTACTGGGCTCCAGACAGTTGGAAGACTCTTGGTCCCAACTTCCTGATTTGGGGAAGGCAGAAAAACCAGAATGCGAACTCCTTTGTAGGGCTGTGAAATAGAACTGGAGAGGATATAGGCTAAGAGCTTCCTCTAGGCCTTGGATATAGCAAATCCGCTCTAAATCTTTGCTATTATGCGCGGAAAGGGTAACGCACTTTAAAGATTCAGCTGAGAGATGTAGTTATCCAGGAACCCGGTGGGGCGAGTCTTGGGGATTAAGCCTTTCCCCCTGAGAAGTGCACAGCGGGAGTGAGCACTAGGTACCAATCCCGATGCTGCCCATTTCTTGGGATGTGACTGACCTTGGACAAGTCACCTTTTGCCTTTACCTCCACCTGGAAAACACACGAAAGACCACCAGAGCTCGTGCAGGGTTAGAAGGCGCGTGGGAAAGGCTCACAAGGGGCTTCTAAGACACCGTCCCGAAGCGCTCTTTAGCATCCTCCGCGCCGTCCGGTCAACCGGGAGGGATCGGCGACCCCGGCCCGCGCCCCTGCCCGCCTCAGGAACAATGGCTCCCCGGGAGGGGCGGAGCTCGGCGCCGGGGGTGTGCGCGGGGCGGGGTCGCCGCTCCCTCCCCGCCCGCGGCTCCGTCACGCGCCCCTCACCGGGCGGGCCGGGGTCTTTGTGACGCGGCGGCGACGGCCGCGCGGACACAAAGGGAAGGCGAGCCTGCGAGCTAGAGGCTGCGTCCGTCCCCGCCCCGCGCCCCCCGCGCGCGCCCCAGCTCCGTGTTCCCCACGCGGCGCGCTCCCTGCCCTCGCGCGCCCGCGCCCCTCGCCCGCGCTGGGGTCTCCCAACGAGGCTGTCCCGAGCTCGGAGGGCCGGGGCCTGGCGGGCATGCTGCGGGGCTGCCCCGGGCGGCTGCACGGCTGCTAGGAGGCGGCGCGGGGCCGGTGTGCCCGGCCTGCCGCTCCCTGAGCTCCCCGCCGTGCGGCCGCGACAGCATGGGCGCCCAGGCGCCGCTCCGGCTGCCGGCCGCGCCCCCGCTCGCCGTCTGCGGCTACACGTCGGTGCTTCTGCTCTTCGCCTTCAGCCTGCCCGGGAGCCGCGCGTCCAACCAGCCGGCGGGCGGCGGCGGGGACTGTCCCGGAGGCAGAGGCAAGAGCATCAACTGCTCAGGTAGGAGCCGCCGGCGCCCGCCTCTCGGGCTCCTCCCTTCCGCCGTTCTGGGCCGCGGGAGGACCCGGTGTGGACCAGGGTACTGAGGAGTCCCGGGGGCCGGGCGGAGGGCTGGACGCGAGTTCGCGGTGCGGGCTTTGGGGACCTGGGTTGGGGATTGGGAGTGGTCGTGTGTGAGTCCGTAGGTGTGGAGTGGCCGGGACTAGGGCGGCCCTGCGGCGTGGTGAGCTGGTGAGGTTCCGCGAGACGGAGCAGTGATCCTGGGTATGCTCGTGGAGGCGCGTGTAAAGTGTTGTGAAGCCCCAAGGGAGGGAGGACGGCTAGGTTTCAAGGGAAGTGTGTGTGTCTGTTTGTGTGTGTGTGTGTGTGTGTGTGTGATGGTGAGGAACTGGCGGACTGAGGATAAGGGCCTGAGAACTGACCATGTGTTGGTGGGGAGGTTCTTAGAGTTCCTGGGTCTCAAGAGGGGTTATGCCGGTAAAAGGAAGGAGTGGTTATGTTTGTCCTTTGGGTTCAGGGGTGCAGTGGGGACCAAATCTGTCCACGGTTCTGTGAATCAGGGCAGCAGGGAGTCCCTGGAGGGCCCAGGAAGTGTGTTGTTGGTTGTGTCTGGACAAAGCCTGAGGCTCAGGTAACCACGCTGGAGTACGTATATAGGGTGAAGAGATGAGAGTCCAGTGTGAACCCAGTTTGACAGAGGGAGGGAGCTAGGGAGTCATCTTGTGTGGGATTTGGGTATGAAAGGTAATTAGGTCTCAGAGAGTGCCCCTGTGTAGCTAGAGTAACCCCGGGTTAATTAAAGTGGTGTAGAAAGAGAGGCAATGGTGGTGTGTGTGTTTTGCTGGAGGACCTGGAAGATTGGCAGCCGGGGGAGCCAGGGAGTAAGTGACCTCTCCCCTCTCTCCAAGGCCGCCTGCCCTTCCCACAGCTGTTGGAAACAAAGAGCGTGCTGGGGTTTTAATGGATGACACAGGGGAGGAGGGGGCCGGGCAGTAAAGTTCCCCCATCCTTTTGGAAAGAGTCCCAGCGGAGCCAGGGGATTCAGACCCTGGGGCGAGGAGAGGCTTCCGGGTTCTCTTGGGGGAGGGTAGGTCTGCTTGCAGCTGGCCCAGCAGACCTAGTGGTCATAAGCCAGCCTTTGCTCACTTGGGCTTTTATCACTTCTCAGCCTAGTACTTGTCCTTTTAACTAGGGTTGAGGCGGGGAGGAGGGGTGCACCTGAGAGTAGATAGGAGTCAGCTAGTGGGGACCTGCCAGTCAGCCTGTGAAGGGGCTATGTTTATAGGACAGTGATTTAGGCACAAGAGGGTTTATGCTGGCCTTTTTTCCCCTCTTGTGGTAGGGGACACCTTTTTTAGTAATTTTCATATGGTATGTTTTATGAGAGGTTTTGAGAACTGATAAAAATGGCATGTCCACTAAAAGCCTTTCCACCCATAAACTCTCTTCTCTTTTTCTAATTGTAATTGGGATGGGATGATGCCTTAATAAGCCATCACTCTTTATTTAGGAAGATAAGCTGTTTGTATATCAGAGTGACTTTTTTGGGTAACGAATAATGGTTACCTTTTGTAGGTGACCACACTGTCAAAATATCTTACTGGGTGATGTGTTACGGTTATTTGTGTGTTAGGAGTTAGCTAACTTCGTTTGTCCTTAGCAAAGCATAGCATTTGCTAATGTTTTTTTTTTTGTGTGTGTGTGTGTGTGTGTGTGTGTGTATACTCTTTCTGCTTCTGTCCTAGTGCGTGGGACAAGTGTTCAGAACGGACTGGGCACTGACATGGTGTGGAAAGAAGGTGCCTCATCAGTAGGCCATAGCCCTTGCTGCAGAGCTGAAATTTGGGTGCAAGTCAGTTGATTTTTTTTCCCATAGTTTCTTCAATTAAAACAGATTTAGATTTAATATCTCAGCCTTCCTTTAGAAATATTTGTCACCAGTAATGAATGTGAATAAGTTATACTGTTCAAATGTTTTCAAGGACTAAGGTATACTTTAATTTTATATATATATATAATTTTTTTTTTTTTTTTTTTTTTTTTTTTTTTTTTTTTTTTTTTTTTTTTTTTTTTTTTTTTTTTTTTTTTTTTTTTTTTTTTTTTTTTTTTTTTTTTTTTTTTTTTTTTTTTTTTTTTTTTTTTTTTTTTTTTTTTTTTTTT
>LR754001.1:0-32155 GCA_902729485.2 Mus minutoides | reverse complement strand
TTTATTTTTATTTTATGTGTTTTACCTGCACACACACACATGCATATATATGTATATATTATACATATAATATATATAATCTCACATGTGTGCAGTGCCTACAGAGGCCAGAAGAGGGCAGGAGAAGAAAATGCCTCAGAACTGGACTGTCCATCATGTGGGTGCTGGGAACTGAACTCAGGTCCTCTGTGAGAGCAGCAAGTGTTCTTAATGGCTGAGACATCTTTCCAGGGCATAATGATATCATTCCAGGGCATAATGACAGATTTTTGTTAAAACTCTCTGGGACAAAGAAAGAAAATGCACATTTGGCTGATGAATTTGAGAACTGTAGTAATCCAGTATGGGCACACAATGCATTTGTGTTAAATACAGTTTGAGATGGCAAGTCCGAGGGTTCCCTTGTAAAGCTATCCCAAGGGAGTACCGAGCTTTAACATCTAAGTCCTGTCCCCCACTCCCTTTTGTTAGCCTTCAGTTTGACTTCTGGGATCTTTAATGGAGTCTGATTCTGTCAGGCTGTGTGTGCTGTGTTACTCAGAGTTTTGTGACATTTGTAAATAAGAAGATGAGCTTGTGGGCTTTATCAATAGTAATTATTTAGATTATAGAAAGGTTAGGGTCTGGTGTTTTATTGGAAGTTTGTGGATATGTCAGTTAATCAGACATTCAAGCAGTGCATTCTTTTTAGTTGAGTTTAGTAGGTTTTCAAGCTTTTGAAGTTTGATATTTTCCATCTTTTTCACCAGACTACCCTTAAAAGATGTGTTCAGGGGCTGGTGAGATGGCTCAGCGGGTAAGAGCACCCGACTGCTCTTCTGAAGGTGATAAGTTCAAATCCCAGCATCCACATGGTGGCTCACAACCATCTGTAACGAGATCTGGAGCCCTCTTCTGGAGTGTCTGAAGACAGCTACAGTGTACTTACATATAATAAATAAAATAAATATTTAAAAAAAAAAAAAAGATGTGTTCAGAGCATCTTGTTAGGCCACATCACTCTCCCTTTCTCCATTCTAGTGGACAAGAAGATGCCGTTTAGAGCATGCCTTTATAAGGGATCTAAGTGTGCACACACACTCTTTCACTCCGTCTCTCTTCTTTTTTTTTTTCCCAAGACAGGGTTTCTCAGTGTAGCTCTGGCTGTCCTGGAACTCACTTTGTAGACCAGGCTGGCCTCGAACTCAGAAATCCACCTGCCTCTGCCTCCCGAGTGCTGGGATTAAAGGCGTGCGCCACCACGCCCGGCTCATCTCTCTTCTTGTTCTCTCTCTTTCTCTACACACACACACACACACACACACACACACACACACACGCACACACACACACGCACACACGCACGTTAGTGTGCACAGATTTATCTGTTCTCAGAAACTTCAGCAGCTAGGTTGCAAGTTAACCTATAGATGACTTTCTGGCTCTGCATGTGTCCTCCTGTTCTTTTTTTTTTTTTCTAAACCTGAGGCTGTGTGTGTTCTTTAATTTCTGGTCTTCTGGCTCCTCGTCAAGACAGTGTAAATATTTAGCAGTAGTTTCTAAGTATGATCTGAAAGTTTGTTCAGCATCACCGAGTACAATTGGTTTGCCCAGGAAATGGATTTTGGAGCCAGCCTCGTGGTGTGCCGCTGTTCAGGGTGCAAACTGCTTACTGTGAGTGTTCTTTTTGTCAGGGTCCTAGACTGAGTTTGGAGAGCATGCGCCTTTAAGACAGTGATGCTGAATGGGTCTGTGCTGTCCTTTCAGCTCTGGCCGAGGCAGCATCTTCCCCAAGCAGTAAGCCCCTTTCTTCTCTCATTTATGTAAGCTCTTTTTATTCGTCTCTTTCCACAGTACTCTACTCATTCTGGACTTTAGGCTTCTGACGTTCTTTTATCTTTGTTTACATTTCTTTATAGTTACCCTTTAGAAATCTAATTCGTGAGGAGGCTTTCTGTTTTATGTGACTTGTGAAGATGAACTAGAGCTCAACACTGGATAACCTGAGATAACATTTTCCCCCACTCCTGATAGGAGCCGTGGTCCTTTTTGGCTTTGGGAGCTTTTGGGTGTTTGAGAAGAACAGAGAGGCTAAATAAGTTGTCCAGTTAGTGTGGAAAACAGTGTTTGAGAAGAACAGAGAGGCTAAATATACGAAACATTTCTGGTTTGGGGACTATGGTTAAGGAGGTAGGAAAACAGAGCAGTATATGGGAGTCGGTGACAGAGGTAAGATGGAGAATTTGAACTGGGTTCCAACATGTCAGAGAAGTAAGAGGCGGGTCCTCTAGATGCTCTGTGGTGGTAAGAATGCCAGGCTGACAGGAGAGAGTGGCAGGCACCTCAGAGTTCTGGGGAACAAACAATGAGTTGTCCAGTTAGTGTGGAAAACAGTGGTCAGGGCAGGTTGATGTCTTGGACATGTAAAATATGATTATGAATTTACTTAGTGAGCCTGTGTAGTATAATCTAACATACTAAATATTAAGGGAAATATATAAGAGGCCCTCCCAGCCTTCAGAGACTTTATAGTTGGAGGAGGGGTCATGATTCTCTTACTAAACATGTGCAATGGAAATTCCTGCCTAGTTTATCTAGATCTACCTCTCCCCCTGTGAGTAAGCACTTAGTGACCACTAACACTTAATTGGATTAACATACAAACAAAAACAAACAAACAGTACAGTAAGAACAGTCTAGTAACACAATTGAATACCACCACTAATTCTATAACAGTTCTTCACCCTGAAAAGAAACCTTATACTGTTGACAGTCATTTGGTCTCCTGAGCCGCTGGCTGCTACTGCTCTGCGTTGTGTCTCTGTGGATTTGCATTCTGCACGTACAAGGAAGCGGGACCACACCTTATGAGGCCCACGTTCACTCATGTATTAGAACCACATTCCCTTTTAGGGTTGAATAATATCCTACTGTATAGATGTGGTGACGTCTGGTGACGTCTTGTGCATCCTGCTGTTTTTGTCTCTTGGGTGTACACTGCATGAGTTAGTGGATCACACGGGAACTCAGACCTTTTATGCTTTGATGAACTGCCAGACTATGTTCCAGAGTTTCTGTACTCTTTTACGTTCTCCCCGGCAGTGTGTGAGGGTCCCAGTTTCTCCATGTGCTTCCCAGAATTTGTTTCTGTCTTTCTGATTACAGCCATCTTAGTGGGTGTGAAATTGTGTCAACGTGGTCTCGATTTGCCTTTTCCCAAATGACTATGGCGAGGTTAAACATCTTTTTCATGCAGTTGTTGGTCCTTTGTAAATCTTATTTGGTGAGTGGAAATGTCTCTGTAAATATTCTCCTGGCCTTGATTTTGACATCTCAAGTTGGCCAGTGTCCATCTCGACTCAGGAAGACTCACAACACACATTTAGGTGATAAAACTCCTCCATTAGCTACATTTTACCTGTGAGCTGTTCACTTTCCCTGCTTGCCAAGAATCAGTTCTGTTTGCTCTCAAACTTATTTCTACCAATGGTACAATTTAGTAAGTGTTTCTCAGATCGAGAAGTATGGACATGAAAAGTTACTTTGTGAAATGCTCAGGAAAGACGTGATAAAGGAAAGAGATGGAATGAATGGCCTTTGAATGGATTAGATTTCAGATCAAGATGACAGAGAAAGTGTGACAACCCCAATGAGTTCTGGATTCTCCAGGAAACATTGCAAGTATTTGGCAGATCCCTGCTTTCCTGAAAGGAGCACCGTCATCACCGGAAACTGGGTCACTAGTGTGGTTTACTTAGGAAAATGGGGAACTGTTTTCCCCAGAATCCTATTTAAAAAAAAAAAAAGGTCTGAGTGAGACTGGTAAGTGAACGCATGTTTGTATACTAAATAATTTGTAAACAATTTTACTGCCTTTGTTTTTCTTTCTTTGATTGAAGGTAGATTTTTTCATACAATATATTTCTGATTACAGTTTCCTTTCCCCCTATACTTTTCCTGTTCCTTCCTACCAGTCACTCTTGTATGCATCGGAAAGGGGGTGGTGGTGGTACTCCCCCTCTCCTCCCATACAGAATGCTTGTAAGAGGATATGCATACAGAGCTAAGGAATGGTAGTTCTGATTGGTGGGGATTAGAGCAAGTGGTGCTTGGATCAGATCTTGAGGGATAGTAGGTCACCTGGAGACACTTGGGATGCTGTTCCCTGGAGCCTTTGCTGTTGATATTCTTTTTGCTTGGAATCTTCTGGTCCTGGTCATGTAGCTCCTCCCCTTCTTCACTTATTTGCTGTAATGCCGCTCTCCAACATGGCTGCCTTCAGGACCTGCAGTCTCTCGCCTCTGGAGAGTCTCTCCTGTGGCCCATGCTCTTTGTCCTCTATAAGTTCCATATCAAGGGTATTTTTTGTCTGCATGGCTCATTTAGATCACACCGTGCCTAGAATGGTGCCTGGCATAGTGAGTTGTCCATTGCATAGTTCTTTATGGGGTGGTGTAATGACCAAATGAACAGTGTCTCTGAAGAGAATTGGGAGAGATGGTTCTAGGCTTAGAAAAGGCACAGAGATGGGAAACTGAAGGTGGGATTTCAGTGTTATTGCCAATTTAGGAGACAAACCTGGACAACTGTGAGTGGTTACCTAGGTGAGGGAACTGCCAGGCCTTTGTGAGGGGTTATTTTGATTAGATTCATTGAGATAGGAGGACCTGTCCTATAGGAGGAGATACCATTTCCTGGAGGAGAAAGGGAGCTGAGAACCAGTCATCGTGGTTCTCCACATCCTGACTGGATGCATGTGACTACTATCTCTTAAGTTCTTGCTGCCTGGGCACGATGGCGAACCCTTGAACTGTCAGCCAGAGTCAATCCTTCCCTTAAGTTACTCTGTTAGGTATTTTCTTATAGCCACAAGGATAGTAACTAATACCACGCTGCTAGGTTGTGGTGGGCTGGAGAAGGGGAAGAAAGAGAAGAACAGGTTGCTGCCATGTCAGCTGCAGGCATTCAGGGACAGTCTGGAAGGTTGGCAGTTGTTCTGAGGACATGGGAGGGAGTCTCATTAGAAAGTTCACATGGCCTTGTGGTTTTAGAAAGCAAAGCTTGGAACTGGCCAGGCAGATACGGAGAACTTGGCAGTCTGGTGAGAAGACGCCGTGGAGACTGCGAGTCTTGTTCAGCCTAGAAGGTTGAAGTCTCAAGGCTTCCCTTCAGAATCTGGATCTCAGCCCTTTCTAGACTTGAAGACTGACAGCTTGGAGCCCTCATTTTCACACAGCCACGGTGAGTCAGTGACAGTAAGGCATGGGCTCTTCACTCATCAGGTCCTCCAGCAGCTGGGCTGCTTCCTGTGTCCTCTGCCTTAGCCCCTGGATCTCTTGTTCTAGAGATCTATGGGTTGTGGCACACTTAGTGTGGGATGAGGGGCCTGGGGGAGACCTCGGACACACAGACACACACACACAGACAGACAGACACACACAGACACACACACTCACACAGACACACACACTCACACAGACACACACACACACAGACACATACACAGACACACACTCACACAGACACACACTCACACAGACACACACTCACACAGACACACAGACAGACACACACAGACACACAGACACATACACACACACACACACACACACAGAGACACACACACACACACACACAGACACACACACACTCTGCCTGTGTGTGACCTTCTGTGGGCCAGGCTCTGCTCTTGTCACATCCAGGCTAGCGTCCTCTCCTTCCTCTCTCCCAAAGGAAAGGGGCTGCTCGTCAGTGGCCAGTGCAGTGTTTCAGGGAAGCAAGAAGAGCCGCTTCATTCAGCATCCTTCCCCCTTTCCTGTTCTTCATACTTATTTTGAACTCTTGTCTTTGGAACTTACTCTGCTCTCTGCTTATAACACTTTCCCTAAGTTCCCCATAGTATTTCATCATACTTATTTCCCCTGCGCTTTCTTGATTCTTGTCTTGGCACTTCCTTCTTTTACACTTTGCCTTTTCTGTTTTTCTTTCTAAATTTGTTATGTTCATTTTTTTTTTAAATACTAAGGCATTTATGGTTACATCCCACTTATGGTTATAAAGTACATGAACTCAGGTGTCTTTGTTTGCTTAGTGTTTTTGTGTTATGGTCTGAGAATGTGCTGTATAGATTATCTAGGTTTGGATATATTAAAAGTAGGTGGATATGGACATCATGATTTGAACAATTTTATGAAAGATTTACACTCTAGGAAAAAAATTCCTTGTCTTCTCATTTTCCATGGCAATCCTTATTTTACTAAACTTGTGAAAATTCTTAGTTTTGGAAGTGGGAGTTGTAGGAGTGTACCAACATTCTCTAGCCGAGGTCTCTCAAAGTCTTCCCACAGCTGCTCTTGCTTTGTGTGTCCTCCGCTTATCTGCCCCTTGTCTCTTCTTTATGAACCTAGCTCTGCCAAACCGGCTCCTCAAGCAGGGAAAGACACGTGTTGCTTTTTTTTTTTTTTAAAGATTTATTTTATTTATTATATGTAAGTACACTGTAGCTGTCTTCGGACACTCCAGAAGAGGGTGCCAGATCGGATGGTTGTGAGCCACCATGTGGTTGCTGGGATTTGAACTTATCACCTTCGGAAGACCCGCTGAGCCATCTCACCAGCCCCCACGTGTTGCTTTTTGAAGGTGTTTTTTATTTGTGTGAATGTGCAGGTAGGTGTGTACACATGCTTGCAGATGCCCATCAGGTCCAGAAGAGGGTGGGGGTTCCCATGGAGCTGCAGTTGGAGCCAGATGTAAGCCTCTGGACGTGGGGGCTGGGGATGGAATTCTGGTCCCCTGGAAAAGCAGTGTGTGTTCTTAACCACTGAGCCACTTCTCCAGCGTCCAATTCATTTTGTATTAGGTCTGTATATCGTGTGTGTGTGTGTGTGTGTGTGTGTGTGTGTGTGTGTGGTGTATATATAGTATGGACGTGTCCTTGTTCACATGTCTAGCATGGCTAGGCTATGGAGATCCAGGGGTTCACCCACCTCAGCTTCTCCAGTGCTGGAAATGCAGATGCCCACTTCCACACCAGCTGTTGTGAGGGTGCTGGGGATTCGAACCCAGGTCTTCATGTTTCCAACACTTCGCTGACTAAGCCAGCTCCCTCCCAGCAGTCCTGTATATTTAATTTTTATTCTGCCATCTGATAATAAATTATCGAAACCTACAAATATGGCACCGGTTTTTCAACAGGAATTCTTGTTATTTTGTTTAGGAAATGTACTTTAAACTTTGATAATTTCTTGTCCTTTCTGACTTTGTTTATACTTTATACCCCTTTGTAGGGCATTTTAAAGCCTTTTCTCAAGTTGTAATATCCAGTCATTTCTGCATCTATCTCTTAGTTTTCAGAGTTGGGATTAATTTGCCAGTTGGATATGGAACATTCAGCTCTTGTAGGCCTGCAGCCCATTCACATATGACATCGTTGTCATCATGGTTTGTGCAGCTCCTCCTCATTTGTGTTTGTGGCCCTGGGGATAGTGACAGGGGTGGGGTGGGGTGGGGTGGGGGCACTGTGGGCACAGTGCTCTGTGCACATTTATGAGGTGTGTTCCATTGCAGCCAAGGCTGGCCTGACTTCACTTCCCTGGTACTGGGATCACAGTGTAGCACCACTATGCCAAGCTATCTTTTTTCTTTTTTCTTAAATTATACAATGCAGTGATTTTTAATATAAACACAGGTTCTGTCAACATTGTATTCATTTTTGTCCCTCCCCCAAGAAACTTCCTATTTGTTAGTAGTATAGGGTTTTAGGGAAAAAAGCTCTGTCCCAGTAAGGAGTGAGCAGAGAGACATTAATCTCCTGGTGACACTGGGAAATGTCACAGACGTTCAGTGGCCTGGGGTATGGCTTTGAGGGGCCAACAGGAACTTTAATGACTTATAGCAAAGGCAACCAAAGCTAAGGGTTGGAGGTTAGCCTGGCTGTGATGCCTGTATGAGCCCCCCCCCCAATCTTCTACTTCCTCACCAGTATTTTTATTTTTCTATTACAACCAGCCATCTTCATTTAATTTGATATTTGTTGGCTTTCATTTTTCCCACATATATAGATTCTTTAATGAATTAAAAAATGTAAATTTCTTTTTAAGTTTGGTGAGGTGGTGACTTCAACCCATTGAGGTCTTTTAAAATATGGGGTTAACAGAACTATTTTTATGTATTACTATTAACTCTGTTATTAGCTTCTCTCCAGAGAGAGATAAGGGATTTATGAACTTGGCATGGGGCCCTCTTGGATTTTAGAATTACATGTTTGAGTCATAAGCTCTTTTCAGACCCCCCCTCTTTTGGTTAGGTAGCTTCATATATTTTAAGCTTCACTCCTATTCAGATCTATTTTTTTTTAAAATGGTTAATCTCAGCGCTCAAGAGGCAGAGGCAGGTGGATCTCTATGACTTTGAGGATAGCCTGTTCAACATAGCAAGTTCTGCTTTAGTGGAGGCTACATAATAAGACCCTGTCTCAAAAGTTTTTTTTTTTTTTTTTTTTTTTTTTTTTTTTTTTTTTTTTTTTTTTTTTTTTTTTTTTTTTTTTTTTTTTTTTTTTTTTTTTTTTAAGTGAGAGCCTTTGGGCAAGGCATCCCCACTCTTTTTTTTTTTTTTAAAGATTTATTTTATTTATTATATGTAAATACACTGTAGCTGTCTTCAGACACTCCAGAAGAGGGCGCCAGATCTCGTTATGGATGGTTGTGAGCCACCATGTGGATGCTGGGATTTGAACTTATCACCTTCGGAAGAGCAGTTGGGTGCTCTTACCCACTGAGCCATCTCACCAGCCCCTTTTCTTTAGCTCTTAATACCAAGTTCTCTAGTGCCAATTTTCAGGCTGTTTTTGCACAGATTTTTGTCTCTGTGGGTGAGTTCTTGGGTTCTGGCTACCTCCTATCTTATACTTAGTGTTACTAAGGGGCAGAGGTTAAAAATAGAACCAATACCAATATTTGTATGTTTAGATTTATTAATTTACTCATTAATTAATTTATTTAACGTATATGAGTACACTGTAGCTATCTTCGGACATACCAGTAAAGGGTATAAGATCCCATTACAAAAAGCCGGGTGTGGTGGCGCACGCCTTTAATCCCAGCACTTGGGAGGCAGAGGCAGGCCAGCCTGGTCTACAAAGTGAGTTCCAGGACAGCCAGGGCTATACAGAGAAGCCCGGTCTCAAAAAACCAAAAAAAAAAAAAAAAAATTCCCATTACAGATGGATCCGATGACATTACTGTGAGCCACCCAATGATTGCTGGGAATTGAACTCAGGACCTCTGGAAGAGCAGTCAGTGCTCTTAACCACTGAGCTATCTCTCCAGATCCCCAGATTTCTTAACTTTTGAAAAATATTTGAAGTAGGCTGTATATTAAGTGCATTAGGAAAATTTTAAAACATGTATGCAAGCAAATGCACATGCAAAGTAAAAATGAGTGTATGACAATGTGCTATTTTATATCATTTTGTATCCTGCTTTTTCTCTTTTTAATTTTATGATGGTTCTTTGTCTTCTTTTTAATGATTAATTTTATTTATGTGTGTATGAATCTGTATGAGAGAGAGAGAGAGAGAGAGAGAGAGAGAGTGTGTGTGTGTGTGTGTGTGTGTGTGTGTGTGTGTGTTTACAAGGAGGCCAGCAGAGGGCATCAGATCCTCTAGAGTTGGAGTTACAGATGATCGGGAGCTGCCTGACACGGGTGCTGGAAACTGAACTCTGGTCCCCTGCAGGAGCCGTGAGTCTACTTAACCACTAAGTCCTCTCTCCAGCCCACGGGTCTTCTTTCACATACTTTAGTATCTGGTTAACGTTTTATCAATAATTTATTTAATGAATTCCTAACAGATGGATACACAGTTTATTGGATTAATTCCTAGCAGATGGATACTTGGGGTGCCGTTTGACAGGATGAGCATGCTTTGATGTGGAGGCACATGCAAATGGACCAGCCACTGGGAAGGCTGTTCCTGGAGCATCACTCGAGCCTCAGGATTCCAGGACAGTCCTGGGCAACACAGCTAGACAACATCAAAACAGAGACAACAGGAAGGATAGATGTGGAAAACCCTTCTCATATGTTGTACATTTTGGGTTTTTTTTCTGTCATAATTTTCTAGACTTGAAATTGTTTGGTAAAAGGATAAAGACAAGATATATATATATATATATATATATATATGGCCATGAGAGGTTTGCTGGAATGTTCTCCTAGTTGGCTCCATGCTTAGCTTTCTTACCTTTCCCGGCACAGAAGCTGATGGCAATGGAGTGTAAGACACATGCTGCTCGAAGGTCCCTCCATATCTGTAATCCTCTACCAACATCTTAAGAGAGGTCCTGTCTCCCTTGTACAGTGTGGTTAATTACTGTGATTACACAGCTGATAAGTGGGAAAGAAGCCAGGAGACTACTGGAGATGGTATGCCAGGCTGTGCCTTAAACATCACGTAATTGTGCACAGCCGTTATCTGTCTCAGATTTCCATATCAAGTAGCATGATGGTTTCATCTGATTTACAGAAGGGGTGATATCTTCTTTGCCATCTAAAACCTGCAGTTCAGTGGGTTTTATATGCCTGCTCATTGTCATTGTCACCTCCTAAGAACATGTCCATCACTTCAGGAAGAAACCTGAATCATACTGTGGTCATGAACCACCAGTCCCAGTAACCCTAAGAAAGAATTGTCATTCATGTTTTTCTTTCAAGCTTTGTACACAGGCACACATCCGTTCGTGTGGGGTACGGTTCCTTCATGGAGGTCAGGCGACAACCTCAGGTGTCCCTCTCCACATTCCACCTTTGTTGAGACCTAGTCCCTTATCTGGTTTTTCCCTGTGCAATCCAGGTTAGATGGCCTGTGAGCTTGGGGTTCTCCTGTCTCTGTCTCTTAATCTCCATCAGAAAAGCTGACATTACAAAGACTGAGCTCTATATCTGGTTTTTATGGGTTCTGGGGGCTCCAACTCTGTGTCTCCACGTGCATGGCAAGTGCTTTCACATAATGAGCCACCTCCCCAGCCCTGGGGAATTCTTTTGTAGGCATTATAAAAGGTTGGACTAGAAAAACTTAGTTATTGTACTTTTGGTGGCATTGGAGATTTGAACCTGGGCCTTTGTGCTAGCTAGGTAACCTCACTGCCATTGAGTATGTAGTGGTAGAAACTTACTAGGCTACATTTTCCAGTCTTTGTGCATATGGGGGTGGGGAAGCTAATAAGGCTAATGTATCGTGCCAGGAAATGTGGAGATTTGTCATCATTATTTTTAACAAGCACCATAATAGATCACTTTATGTATCTGTGAGAGGAAAACACACTGGCTTGCGAAGCTAGTGTCAGTACCTGGAGGTAGGAAGCGGGAGGGACCACTTCTGTCCTGTATCCTTGGCCAGAAGCTGCTGTTTTGGCCTCTCAGCTTGGGATCTTGGTCTATTATCTCATCCGAACCCGCAACGTGTCCTCCCTGTCACCTTGCCTGGAGCATCCCAACACTGGCATTTAGTACTGAAGCAGGCAGCAGGGAACGATACGGGTGTGGAGGTAGAGGACTGATGGGATCAAAGTGTTATTTAGCGGAGCTAGTTTGGCAGTAGCAGACGGAATGGATGACAGGAATACAAATGGCACCTGAGTAGCTTCTTTCATTTAAATGTAGCTTGGAGAAGTTGTAGTCATCCCTGTTGTTAAGGCACTTTAATATCAATGTAGGCTGCATTTGCATTATGGAATACTAAGTTCATTTTCTCTGTCTCCTGGTGCCCCATAGCAGATAGATAGGCACTGTGATAATGTTAATTTGGCAAATAAGCTGAAGAAAATTTAATTTCTAATTCTGTGATTTGCTGGAGCTTGAAGTTAACAGTTACATCTATTTCTTGATTTATCCCGGCTATCTTTTCAGCCTTGGTGTCGTTAGAGGCATCTCTCAGAGGGGTTAGTGGTTGAGGTCATGTCTAGGGAAGGGCCAATCTTTGTTGTTGTCTCTGTGTTCCATAGGCATTGTTGCATTGAACAGGTTATCTCCCTGAATCAAAAGGGCCGAGCATGGGAACTTGGCACTCATTAAATTCCCCCCCCCCCCCAATTTTGCTCAGGAAGTAGCAGCAAACTGCCTCTGGTTTGATTTGAAATCATGTTGAGCCATCACCTGCCCCCCTTACCCTCACTCAATTAAATAATAACCAATATAGAAACCTGAGAAGAGGAAAAAGTCACTCATTGTTGAACTGGCAGAAAACAGTCACTGTTACCATTTTTTTTTCCCTAGCTGGTCTTTCCTGTATGCATATAAAAATATAATTACATGTATGTATAGTTTTATGTTCTTTTTCATTTAAACATTCACCATAGCCTTTATGAAATATTTGTGTACTCTATAAAATGAATCTTTAAATCTGTATGTAATATTCCCTGGCTCTACTACAATGTTTTAGGTGGGGGATATTGTAACTATTTAACCTTTCCATATTTTTAGTTTTTAGCATAGGGTCTATGGGTTTGCTCAGCGGACAGCTGGGCGAATATTCCAGAATATTCTTTGAGGGAATGAAGCCACCTATCAGGGCCCTGTTGTTTGAGTGGCTGTGCTTTTCTGAAAAAGGATGTTTTCCCCAAATACAAGTGACTCGTAGACGGTGATTATAAAGCCCTTGAAACTGTGTTTCTGAAGACAAGGAAACATGTTTGAATATGCCTTGTGAGGAGTCAGCTGGGGCATTGGCCTGCGATGAGCGACAGCTTCCTGTATTGAGGAGGCTCAGGAAGCCGTGCTGAGGAGAGGGTCTTTCTTGCAGTGAGTGCCCTGCAGACTGGGTGAAGGAGTCAGGGCGGCAGTGTGGTCGAGAATGCTGCCAGGGAATGATCCAGAGAGGAGGGAACGTATTTGTATGTGGTAAGAACCTC
The DNA here is from genome assembly GCA_902729485.2 of Mus minutoides. Taxonomy (NCBI): domain Eukaryota; kingdom Metazoa; phylum Chordata; class Mammalia; order Rodentia; family Muridae; genus Mus; species Mus minutoides. Next base: position 19,271 of record LR754001.1, on the reverse strand, counting down.
CTTCCTGTATGGATCAGTAGGGTTCTGATATTTGAAAAAGTTGCTCTGAGTCAGGAATCGCAAAATGATCCGTTAATGCAGAAATGCGTGGTGTAGTTCAGCTTAACTTAAAAATATATATTTATTAAATGATACTTTGAAAGCAGGCATAGAATTTCCCCCGAGAATGGCTTATTCCTCCTTGAATAAAGCATGTTCATCACGTGTTAATTACAGATTCCATTTCTCATCCCTTTGAAAAGGAACCTAAAGACCTGTATGTAGATGCACAGTTGCAAGTGTGAGTCCATTTGCTTTTGAAGTAGCTCGCCTCTTCCAGCTCTCCTAGTTTAGCTTTCACGGGAACAATTGATTTTTTTTTCACTTCTATGAAATGTTGAAGTAACATAATTGCAGCAATGTTGTATATGGGCTTAGCTAGATTGGGTGACATTGTCACAGAAACACAGCTCCTCCTGTGACAGGAGCTGAAGCCTTCCTGGCATGCTGCAGCGTGGCAGTAGCCTGGAGGGTTCCTTGTGCTACGGACCTTGGTCTGTAGGCTTCAGAGTATGACACACCTTGATTAGTCTGGGAAGTTAGGAATGTCTTGCCCTGAACTTGACAGTATAGAAAGAAGAAAGGAGCCTGGAGTGGTGATACCTGCCTTTAATCCTAGCACTCAGAAGGCAGAGGCAGGAGGATCTCTGTGAGTTCTCAAGGCCAGTCTGGTCTGCAAATCGAGTCCAGGATAGCAAGGGCTACACAGAAAATCCCTGCCCCCCCCCCAAAAAAAAAACAAAAAACAAAATAGACAACTGCAAACACAGGGAGAGGGAGAGAGGGAGAGAGAGAGGAACATTGATCAAGAGAGAATTGGTCGAAGTTGGAGGATAATAAAGATTATTCTAGAAGTGGAGGGTCAAGGAAAGGATTGGAGGTCAGTGAGATGGGGCAGTGGGTAAAGGTGCTTGCTGACAAGTTTTATGACACAGGAACTCATGTAGGATGGTTGTCTTCTGACCTCATGTGTACTGTGGCATGCCCTTCCCCCAAATAAGTAAATGCCAGAAAAGGGGCAGACTTAGAAAAAAAAGACTGTCATATCATTAGAATGAGATTATGTTGATTTTAAAGAAAATGCCCTTAGAGGAAGGGAGAGGAAGTCAGGTACCTGAGAGGTTGAGGAAGCCTCTGTCACTGGACACTAAGGTGGTACAATATGTGGCACCTCTACTCTGAACCTTAGCCTGCTATGACTTTGTATGTAGGACCCTCTTCTGAAATAGAAAACATTTCTAGTAATATGTTAGGCTCTTGGAGGTTACTGCTTACAGCGACTGTGTTGCAGGTGTGTCTTACTTGTGACCCGAGGGGTGCGCATGTCCGTCCTCAGGATAGCCATGAATGTGGCCCAGCATGCTTTATAGATGACATCATGTCACAGTGCTGAAGGGCTGGACACCCTTGTTAGAGAAGAATAAAGTGCAAAGCCATTGATTTCATTTTCACAGCGGTTTTCAATTGGGAGCGATCTTGTCTCCCCAGGGGACATTTGGTAAAGTCTGCAAGCTTTTTGCTTGTCACAGCTAGGGAATAGAGGCCAGAAATGTCACTCAACACTGTCACTGCTCAAGATGGCTCAGTGATGATCAATAATCTCCCCCAAATATCTAGCCCAGATTGAGAAAGCCCCAAGTTCTCTGGTCACACTAAGGAATTTAGTCCCTTTTGGTTCTCCATGAGTACTAGCCAAACAGGACTTTTCCCCTGTGTGCTGGAAAGGTGGTAACAAAGCCGTATGTATCATCTGGAGGGCTGCTGAGTTCTGGTTTGAACTGTACCCTGAACCTCTAAGTGGTGCCAACAACCTGCGCTTGGCAGTGTTAGTTCCTCCTAAGCAGGGCTCCTGCCCCTCCTGTGCATCGTCTCGCAGCCTTGAAAAGTGAGTGAAGTCGGAGGCAGGTTTTACAATATATGAGAATGGATGGCGAGCAGATTGGCAACCAGGGCAAACTGTTTTTATTTTGAGCCACTCTGAGTGCTTGTGTATGTGTGTGTAATATTTTTTCCTTTGGAGAGGTTATTTTTTGAGAGCCTTGGTAACGGCACATCCATTTTGCTGAGCTTCCATTTTGGGCTCAAAGGAAGGCAGGTGTGTAATCATCTTCATTGCTGACAGGTAGCGAGCTGTCCTCTTCTCAAGGACACTCGGAGTCCTGTATCGCGTTTGAGCTAAGTCTTTGGTTGGCATGCTAGTTAGGAAGAAGAGAACCCAGAAATCGTGATGCTTTTGACAAATGGAGAAATGTGTGAGGAAGCACAAAGAAGTAAGCCTTTTGCTTAACAGTGTTTGTCTTTGTTATCGGGATAATATTTAATGGTTTGCATCTGTGGCCTGGCTTATATGAAGAGGGCTTGAGCCAGGCGTGGTGGCACACACCTTTAATCCCAGCACTCAGGAGGCAGAGGCAGGCAGATCTCTGAGTTCGAGGCCAGCCTGGTTTACAAAGTGAGTTCCAGGACAGCCAGGGCTGTACAGAGAAACCCTGTCTCGAAAAACCAAAAAAAAAAAAAAAAGAAGAGGTCTTGAATTTAAAAATAAATACAGTCATTTGTTTTTGTTTTTTTTTCAACAGTAATTGAAAGGTGTGGTAGCCTCACGATTCTTGACACTTTCTTTGTGCTGACATCTTGAGCTGATGGCTTTCGTTTATCTTTATGTGTGTATGGTCGTAGCTCTAACTATGCACAACAGGATCTTCTTAGGGTCTGGAGCTTAGAACTTGAAGTATTTGGAACTGGACCTGCTATAAATTTTTATTGACTAGATATAGAAAAAAAGGCCCATATCAAGGATTTTGAAAGAGGAGAGCCAAGAACCCAAGACCTATAGCCCCAGCTAGAACTTAGACCCCATCTTCTGTAGGTGGGTTTGTAGAACAGAACAGTAAAAGTACTGTATTGGTTGTCTTGTTTTAAGTGCAAAATTTTGCTGTGACCTTGAGACCAGTTAAGACAAAGAAAAAAATAACTGTAACCCACAGGTATATAAACTGTTCTTACCCTAACCCACGACTTGGTGCTTCAAAGTGTTGATTCATGTAAGAATTGTTGAATCAGTTCTCCAGTTGCCAGCTCTTAGAAGTGGCACACTGTAGATACCCTTGCCGAGGGTGCAAAACAGATGACTTGGGAAGGCCAGTGAGATATCACTAGGTAGCAGCCACTAGACATTGGAGTCTTTTGAGTTGGTTCAGGAACACTGCTTTGAAAACTAGGGATAGTGGGTTGCTGGGGAAGTGGGTACCTCATGGTGTAGAGTGCAAGAGACATCTTGAAGTTTTCCTAGAGTTCTGCACTGCAGCCAGCTGGAGATTAGCTTCAGCCTTGCTCCTCAATGTACATGACCATGCATATGCTGCGATGATTTTAAAGGCAGACATTTGTTTGCTGTTTGCAGATGTGCGTTTGTTGTGGCTCACCTTCCCAATTTGAAGAAAGGAAAATGCACCCAGTGATTCTTACCCAGTTCCACTTGACTTAGCACTGACCCGGAAGCCAGGAATGGTTTGACTTAGCACTGACCTGGAAGCCAGGAATGGCTTGACTTAGCACTGACCCTGAAGCCAGGAATGGCTTGACTTAGCACTGACCCGGAAGCCAGGAATGGCTTGACTTAGCACTGACCCGGAAGCCAGGAATGGTTTCTGAGGACGTTGAATGTGCTGCTTCCAGTGCAGGGCTGACAGTCTTGGGGCAGAAATGAATTTGGTGCTTGATTTTGCTTCCCGTGGTAACTTTAATCAGTTTTGTCATTTGGAAGTTTTTATTTATTTTTTGGTTTTTTGAGACAGGGTTTCTCTGTGTAGTCCTGGCTGTCCTGGAACTCACTCTGTAGACCAGGCTGGCCTCGAACTCAGAAATCCACCTACCTCTGCCTCCCAAGTGCTGGGATTAAAGGCGTGCACTACATGGGAGAGAAAATTTCAATCTCATTAATTTTGTGTTTAGAAATGTTCTATACCTTGAAACTGTATGAAATTCAAGTTACTTTTATAATTCTTTGTAACTAAAATTGTTTTCCTGGAATGAATACTGGTGATGTAAACTGTATTATTTGTTATCCTTAAAATTGAGTTACTCGGGGCGGGAGAGATGGCTCAGTGGTTAAGAGCACTGACTGCTCTTCCAGAGGTCCTGAGTTCAATTCCCAGCAACAACATGATGGCTCACAACCATCTGTAATGAGATCCTTTCCCCTCTTCTGGTGTGTCTGAAGATAGTGACAGTGTACTCACATACATAAAATAAATAAATATTTTTAAAAAATTGAGTTACCAGGCAAAGAGTCAAAACTATCAAGACATTGATATTCTTATTATTATTCACAACATTATCTTGTGTTTAACAAGCCTAAATAGAAAAATTCCATAGATTCATCTTTGGAAATTGTGTTAAGACATTTTGAGGTCCTTTTGGGGTAAAGTTCCTTTTGGGGATATAACTTAAGATTCTGTTTGGGCCAGGCAGTGGTGGTGCACACCTTTAATCCCAGCACTTGGGAGGCAGAGGCAGGCGGATTTTTGAGTTTGAGGCCAGCCTGGTCTACAGAGTGAGTTCCGGGACAGCCAGGGCTATACTGAGAAACCCTGTCTCGAAAAACCAAAAAAAAAAAAAAAAAAAAAAGATTCTGTTTGGGGTATTCTGAACATTTTGACAGGAACTTGCTTTTATATTTTTATTTTACTTTTTAAAGGATTTATGTATTTGTATGTACGTGTGTGAATATATACACACGTGTGTGTGCTGGTGACTTCTATTGATTTCTAACTATCCCTTTGAGGGTCTTTCCCTAAACCAAGGGTTTACATTTTTCTCAGTAGGCTGGGAGCCAGCAAGCCCTAGAGATCCTTCTGGCTGGGATTACAGGTGTAGTAAGATGCCTGGCTTATTGTGTAGGTGCTGAGATGTGAACTCTGGTCCTCATGTTTGTGTAACAGGTGCACTTCACTTTGGAGCCATCTCTCTGGCACCCATAACTTTTTTATATCGTCTGTTATTATACCAGTGAATGAGATGTCTAGTACATTTGTGCTTTTATTAATCTGTGTACGTTGTGGTGTGTGTGTGTGTTTTTGTGTATGTGTGAGTGTATGTATGCATGTGTGTGGTTTATGTGTATGGTTGTGTATACACATGAAACAATGTTTTGCTCTCTTGCAGAATTAAATCTGAGAGAATCTGACATCAGAGTGTGTGATGAATCATCATGTAAATATGGAGGTGTCTGCAAAGAAGATGGAGATGGTTTGAAGTGCGCATGCCAGTTTCAGGTGAGAAAACCAAAATTAATCTAATTTTACCCTCCCCCGTTTTGTAATCCGACATTCCTCAAATAAAATGCACGTAGTACCTTGAGCCCTGAAGGAATTTAGCACCCAGCCCTCTGATTCTTCCTTGCCAGGTGAAGTCCTGTTATTTGTGCTTTCTGAGTTTCATTTCAGAAACTAAAGAGGACAGACTGACCATGATAGAGGTGCACATGCGTGGGAAAATGTTAAATAGCTATGTGTCAGCTTTGCCGGGGTAGGAAAAGGGGAGGTGCCTCTGGAGAGCCTCCTAGTTAACAGGTTGACATGATTTTTCCTTTTTTTTTCTGTTAACCTGGCTTTTCCCCTCCCCTACTGTACCTCTTTAGCACCAGGATGAGTTAGAGCCTCAGGGAGAATCAGGGTCAGAGATGAGTTGGAAATTAGAGTCACAACCCAAGAGTATGGTGCCTTAAAATTAGGTTTGTAACCCAAGAGTATGGCGCCTTAGCATTTTCATTTGAGTTTTAGTTGTGTTGTTACTGTGTGAAAAGCAAGAGAGGTGGAGACTGTTACTCTCCATTGTTCCTAGTTTTTTAGTAAATTATAATCTAGCTGTAGATGGCCTCTCAGAATTGGGCATGAAGTATAGAAAGAGCTTGTCTAGTTTTTGCTTACAATCTTGCTGCCATTTTGAATTATGAAGAGAGGAAGAGGTTCAGAAACCAGGCATATGGTTTCTAGCTGAGTGAGTGTTTCTGGTAACCCAGTGACCCCAGGCAAATCTATGTCCTTAAGGATTATTTCCTCACCAGCAATCCCATCTGAACAGAGGCGCATTTCATACTTGGAAGGTGTCGTTAGAACACGGACAGTAAGAGCACTTGTGGTTGAAACTTCCTTGAATACTATGAACCATCATGATGTTTATTTCCATTATAAGGAATAGAGAATCGAATCGAAGTAACAGGCACGGCTAGCTAGGTGCATCGCTCCTGACTATCCACAGGATCGGGTGGGTGGCTAGCTACACTGTTATTGAACCCATGGGGACCGGTAGTTAGGTGCAGTACTACTGACCACCCACTAGGGTTCTGGGGTCAAAGAGACTTTTCATTCATTTATACAGAGCGGCGTCTCTGTGAGACAGACTCCACAATAGCCACTTTCTTCAGAGCTTGGTTAGCCTCTTTGGCTGGCTTCATACCCTTGCTGCCCATTGGCTGGGGGCTATCAGTTCCTCCTGTGCCTGCCTTTCCATGGGTCTCTTTCATTTCTATGGAGCTGATTTTATATTCTGTTTTCCTAAGGGTTTTTTTTTTTTTTTTTTGGTAAGCCCTTGTGATTTTTTTTTTAAAGATTATTTTTTTAAAAGTAGCCTTTTCAATATCCTTCAACAGCTAAAAAAAAATATCTTCCCTTGATCTGTCTTAAATCGTTTAGTTCTTAACCCGTGGCAAAGCAGGAAGAGAAGTATAAGCGAGGAAGCGAGATGAGAAGGTGCTTTTCTGGGTTTGCTGTGTGTGATGTCTTCGGCTGGATGCTAAAGACGGTTAAAGACAGGTTCTTTGCCTTGCAGGGGCAAACGGCCAAAAGGCTTACAGCGGGGTTTGTTCCTTCTGCGGGAGGAATCTCTCCTTTGATTGCTCTGCTGTCTTCCTGTGATATTATGGATCTGTTCATAAAACCTAAATTATTGGCAGCTTAAAAACAATGACTTGATATGTGCATTAGGCCTAGCTCTCTGCTGTGTAAATCTTAACAGTGATAATCAAATTGCTTGAAAGATGGCTTATAATTCTGCATGCTTTCAGTGCTAATACAAGCTTCTGGGGGCGTGATTTAGGTTCATTTTCACAGAAAGTAGAATTGTGGGTAGCCGCAAGTTTTGTTAGTTGGTTCATAAAAGCCATAATCTTTCTAGTTATATAAGCAAAGCCGCTCACTAATTTTATGCACAGAAAAATTATTAATGCTACATCTTCACCTTAAAACTTAGTGTCTCTGACTTTCCCCTAATTTTCTTTTTCCCTTGTCGGATTTAGAGTTCTGTAGCCCATCTTCCTGTTCTTGTAGTAGACCTTTGTACTGGAGTTTTCCACAGAAATACAACAGGGTACATGACTGTGTTAGAGTGACGGAGAAAGATTAATGATTAGCTTATTTGAGTGAAGAGGGTGAGAAGCCCCACAATCTGTCAAGGGCTTAAGACCCAGGAAACAGAGTGGTGTAAGACCCTGTTGGAAGCTGATGGCTGAGGACCGGCATCTCAGTACAGTCAGAGGCAAGTTTTCCCTCCGCCATTTTGTTCTGTTTGGTTCCTCCACGAATTGGCTAATGCGTATCACCCCGGGGAGGGCAGCCTGCTTTACCTGGTTCACTGACTCCACTGCTAATTTCATTTGGAAATGCCCTCATGGATTCATCCAGAAATAACTTTTTTTTGTTGTTGTTTTTTTTCGAGACAGGGTTTCTCTGTGTAGCCCTGGCTGTCCTGGAACTCACTCTGTAGACCAGGCTGGCCTCGAACTCAGAAATCCGCCTGCCTCTGCCTCCCAAGTGCTGGGATTAAAGGCGTGCGCCACCACGCCCAGCCAGAAATAACTTTTAATCTGGACATCCAGAGGCCTAGTCAAGTTGCCACATGAAATTAACCACCATTGCTGTGTTACTCCGACTTTTCCTTGCTGTGACAAAACACCCACACAGAACAGTACACAGGGGGGGGGGTGGTGGGGGTGGTGGTGGAAGGCATATTTTATTTTGCGGTACATTGTCAGAAGTTCCGTCCTTTATGGTGTGATGGATACGAGCCTTTCACATCATAGTGTCCAGGAAACAAAGGAAGAGCTAGTGCTCGTGGGGCTTCTTTCTGTCCTACTCTCTACCCCCCCCCCCCAGTCTGTTGGGTGGTTCTACCAATATTTAGGGGTAGTCTTTCTCCCTGAATTAATCCTTTAAGGATATGCCCAGACATATGCTTCTAGGTTCCTATCAATCAATCAATCCTCAGTCAGTCAAGTTGACAATCAAGATGAGCTATCTCAGGAACTTTATTTTATTATTTTGTTGTGATCCAAACAGTTCCTGGCACCTAGTGGGTATCTAAGAAGTGCTTGAATGGATAAGAGTTCCAGAGCTGTTTAGTGCTGTATCATTCAGATAGCTTCAAATAGCAGGCACAATCACAAGTAATGGAGATTCCTATCCCTCATCCAAGGTGGCTGACTAGAGGTTAGGGAAGAGTGTGCAGGGTCAGTGGACGACACTGAATGTTGTAAAACTGCCCAGAGCTCTTCATCTGTCCATAAGTGAATTGGGAGCCTTCCAAGAGAGACCTACAAACAAAGAAGGATGAAGGCAACAGATGTACTTCCTCATCTCAGGTTCGCTCTGAGGTGTGGGCTCCTGGACGGTTGCAGGGACGTAAGGACCCTTGCTCACTATCACCGAGTGACTTATCGCCAGGCTCTGAAGAGCGTGTGTATGGTGTCTAAAGTACATCTCTGGGAGCAACTGTGACTCTTCTTGCACTCATTAGCTGTGCGCTTATACAGAACTCAAGACTTAGAACTGACAGTAGCTACAGCAGTGACAGCTCGCAGTTGCTAAGAATTTGCTGTGGTTGAATAGAAACACCTTATTTAGTCCTTGTAATGATATTATTTGGGAGGTTCTATGACACCTAGCTTTAGACAGAGGGGGAAAGTGTGCTGGTTTCACACAGGTGATGGGCCAGAGCCCTGCCTCTGACATTATCCTGGGCTTCATTGGTTGTTAGACTATTTAAGGCCATAGGACATTTAAAGCTGCTGCCCATTGCTTACTGGGATATTGTTTTTATAAATGTTAAGATTTCCAGTTCTATCAGACTCAAAACTCTTTCAATCACCAATAACTTATGTTCCATTTCTTTATTACCTTTAAATGAAATTCACAGTGTAGCCTACAAAACACAGGATTAAAGAAATGAATTGTGGTTCGTAGTTTTAATATAAAAGAAAAATAAAGGTCATTTATGATATAAATATTTCATAAGTTACATGCTTTGGAATGATTTTGTTAGAAGACAATGTAGTACTCAGGCGTTTGTATCTACTTATAATGAAGTTGTATTAAAAATATTCATAAGCAGTTTCATATACAAAGCTCTCCAAATAAAAATTTAATTTTAATAAAAGTTCGTGTAAGATTTTGCTGATATTGAATTTAGAGTAAAATTGCCTTGGTTATAAAATATTTTGTTTGTTAGCGGTTGCTGAGTTGTGCTAATATCCCATATTTATACTTCAGACACCAAGGCCAACCACTTACAACAGATAACAGCAAAAGTACACCTTGTTGATTGCAGAAAATTTGAGATATACAGAAAATTAGAGATATATTAATATGAAAAATATTAATATTTTCTTCTAGAGTTAATGCATATTTTCTAAATTAGACTATGAAAATCATGCATTTTCTTGCTATATTTTATTTATTTATTTTTTAAAAATTTGCATTCAGTGTCATGGATAAATAATACTTTTAGAAAAGGGCAGACTGAGCAGGGCAGTGGTGGCACACACCTTTAATCCCAGCACTTGGGAGGCAGAGGCAGGAGGATCTCTGAGTTTGAGGCCAGCCTGGTCTACAGAGTGAGTTCCAGGACAGACAAGGCTATACAGAGAAACCCTGCCTCGAAGAAAAAAAAAAATAAAAGGGGACTGACTGTACACTGAATGGCTGGAGTTTACATGCCATTCAGTGTGGGTGCTGGGAGCTGAACTCTGGTCCTCTGCAAGAGCAGAACAGGCTCCTAACTTCTGAGCCATCTCTCCAGCCCCCCATTGGTGCTATTTTTGACGTGTAGAATTTCTAAAGTTATTTTAGCATCAGAGCCAGTGTCATCTTTCAGATCTCATGACTGCTTATCTTCATCTGCCTCGTTCTTGTTTGTCCTTCAGTGCTCGGTTCGAATCCCACTTATGCTGATGAAGTTTTCTTTAAGCACACTTGCTGTAATACTAGAGATCAGGCATCATACTGTCTGTCTGATCGATTGATCTGAAACACGATTTAGCTTTGCGATTTTTTTTTTCCCCTATTCTAACAGGATTATAAATAAGATCTCCGAGTACAGAGACTGCGTTGATTTCTTTGTATCTCCTCTGTTTCTTCCCTGGGAACTTTTCCTACTAGAGGTATTGAGTAAATGAATTTTAATGATAACTTGACATCACCTAAGTAGCTCTTTATAAACATCGTCACGACTTTCCTCTTAATGTTTCTATGGCTTTTCTTAGCAGATAAAGTAGATTGCACAGGGATGTCCAGTTTCACTCAAGGGTAGTTATTTTCATTATGAACGTGAGAAAAGGCATGAGGAAGAGGCAAGTCTTCTTTGTTAAAGTAAAACACAGGGACAACCTGTTCTAGCAGTAGAGGAATGTCATGATACTATGCTTTTGTGTTGATGAGTGTGAGCTATGCCATTAGTATTCATGTCTCATCCTGAGAGTGTATTTTTGTTTTCTGCAGTGCCACACAAATTACATCCCTGTCTGTGGATCAAACGGGGACACTTACCAGAACGAGTGTTTTCTCAGGAGAGCCGCATGCAAACACCAGAAAGACATAACAGTGGTGGCGCGTGGCCCTTGCTACTCTGGTATGTATGATGTTAGAAATGATTCTGCCGTATAGTCTAAAAAGAGCATTTAGCCAGAAGCATTAGGCTTACATTGCTACAGGGATTGGTAGTGACTGAGAGGGTTTTGTTCATATTTTATGTTGCTGCTTCTTAACTTGAGGTGATTTTTGTATTGACTGTATGCCTGTTGACTGTATATTTTATGTGGGAACTTCAGATATACTTTGATATAATTTGGAATTGGGAACTGGCATAAAATAAGTATCTATCTATCTATCTATCTTTTTGAGATGATTGTCTCTAGAAAGCCTCTATGAACCTGTCAGGTTGTATCTCTTTCCAAATTTTTTGTTCTTTTCCATCCATCACCTCAAGCCATCTACTTGCTCTCTCCTTTCTCCTTGAATTGGTGGCGGTTGGTTTCTGGGAGGTTTTCTTTCTTTCTTTTTTTGTTTGTTTTTTTTTTTTTTTTGGTTTTTCGAGACAGGGTTTCTCTGTATAGCCCTGGCTGTCCTGGAACTCACTGTGTAGACCAGGCTGGCCTCAAACTCAGAAATCCGCCTGCCTCTGCCTCCCGAGCGCTGGGATTAAAGGCGTGCACCACCATGCCTGGCCCTGGGAGGTTTTCATGTGAGCTGCCTATGTGTGTTTGAGTGTGAAGGTATATGTGCAGGCTAGGTATTGTAACTAGAGTTACTGTGTAGGGGCCAGTGGTAAATACAGAGGCTGGTGGTGACTCTGTTTATTTGGTTTTCACGGTATGTTATGGTGCTTAATGTTCTCCCTCTTGCTATGTGAAGGCTTTAGGGCCAACTTTAAGTTAGTGGGCATAGTCCCCAACACTGCTATCACCTACGTTACCAGTTAGAGTGCAAGGAGTTCCCCAAACTACCCTCACTTATAATTTTCTAGAAGGGCTCATAAAACTCACTAAAAGCTATTATAGTTATGATTTATTGCATGGAAACAATATACTCAAAATTGGCCAAAGGCCAGATTCTGGGAGAGGTCCAAACATGGAACGTCCAGCTGTCCTCTCCAAGGACTCACGGACAGTGTTACTTCCTCAGGGAGCACTGTCTACCGGGCAAGCTGAGCTCTAGCGCTGGGTTTTATTGCACCTTCATCCCCTAAGTGGGATGTCGCTGATCTTAGACTCTAGCTCCTCTAACACAGTTTGACCCAAAGCTTTCATTTTAAGTCACATGACTGATCTTGTTTTTTTTTTTTCATTTGTGTGTCTGAGTGTGTGATGTATACATACATGCATGATGCATGTATTCAGGTAAACTTCTCTGTGTGTGGATGCATGGCAAACCAGAGAGAGACATCTGCTATCTTCCTTTATTACTATTTTATTTTTGTATATGAGTGTTTCCCCTGCTTGTACCACATCTGTGCAGAGCCCTAGAATGTCAGAAGAGAGTGTTGAATTAATGTTTTGGAGCTAGAGTTGTGGGTGCTGGGAGATAAACCCAGGTCCTCTGTAACAGCAGCAAATGCTTCTAACCACTGAGTCAACTTCCAGCTTCTAGTCATTATTTCTTGGAGGTATGGTCTCACTGCATCTGTGGTATAGTTAGACTGGCTGGCCAGGAAGCTCCCAGGATATGTCTCTGTCTACCCAGTTCTGGGTTACTGGAATATGCTGCCACATCAGGCTTTTTACACGTATGCCCAGACGCCCGGACGCCCAAACTCAGCCTCAGTCTTTCTTGATCTTGCTAATGTGGCTAGCTCTCATACTGTGAGGTGTGGCTGGCCTACTCTCTATTTCTGTTGTAGAGCTTACTCCCAACAGACACTACTATCAGGTATACTATAAATGACTGCCCAGAAGCCTAGGTTAAATCTCAGACCTCTCTGAACGAGGATAGAGTTTTACTGTACACAAGATAATTAGGTATTGTTCTCTTGGGCTGTCATGGGATGTCCTCATATAGTTCTTTAAGTACATTGTGTTTCACAGGCTTCAGCTAGAAATTTTGGGGACACTTTCTGATGCTATATTGATCATTTATTAGGAGCACGTGTGTAAGACACCAAGTTGCTTTGATAGGCAGTGACAGGAGGTAGCTTGGCAGGTTGCAAACAACCCTGAAACTAGGAGCTGAAGGCCTCAACGTTAAAGTCGTCCCAGTTTTTATTTACCATGTAACCTTGTGCAGGCCTCTACGGCTCTGTGAACTCTTATTTCTCTAGATCATTACATGGGTATCCGCCTTCTAGGCTTGGTGAGCTCAGTAATACGGAGGTGGTGAGGTACCTTATTTTGTTGCTTGCTGACTGGGCCAGTGTATTCATGTTTTTAGTCTTTAGAGGTGTCCTACTCTGAGAGTTTGAAATATTTTCTCTTTCAATTACTCAGAAAAATCCCGCCTTAGGCTTTACTCTGAATTCCTTCTCTGACCTCTCTAGGAAGTTTGTTTTATTGTCCGTGTATCTATGCATGTAGCAAGCCGCATTTCACTTACCTGATATGCTTGCTTACAGCCACTTAGGTGCTTTCTCAACCAGGAGGCTGTGTCCTGTCTAGGGAAGCAAAACACCTTCTCAGAGCTGAGATGGACTCGTGTGTGTGTGTGTGTACACCACTGATAAAATTCTAATAAGAAAAACTACTGTATTAGAGTGCTTACAGTTTTTAATTTATTTAGGATTTTTTTTTAAAGATTTATTTATTTTATGTATTGGAGTGCAGTGTTCACTTCAGACACCCCAGAAGAGGGCATTGGGTCCCATTACAGATGGTTCTGAGTCACCATGTGGTTGCTGGCTGGGAACTGAACTCAGGACCTCTGGAAGAGGAGTCAGTGCTCTTAACTGCTGAGTCATCTCTCCAGTCCCAGTGTTTAGAAATCCTTAATGACCAAGGAAGTTGTGAGGTTTTTAAATATCCATCAAAAGTGGACATGGCTTGAAAAAAAGGTTTAGGGTGAGTGTCTCATGTACTTGGAATGTGTCTTATCACTGTAATTTATCACAGCCCTTGGAACTTAATATGTGTCCAATCAACGTACATGGAATAAAAGGGAGAAGGGTTAGTTTCCCTAAGAAAACTAAGGGTTAGGTTTTCATAAGTTTTACAAATTCAATTCCATACTTTCTCCTCATCTTCCATTCCTCCATTCTTCCCCTCTTTCCTTTCAGGAGACAGCCTTACATGATTGGTTAAATTAAAACAGAATGCACCTGAAAACTTTGCACACAGAGCCTGTGCGCTTTGCCACTGCCTGCATGTGTGCTTTCTTTCTTTCTTTTTTTTAAATCTTATTTATTTATTTATTTATTTATTTATCTATTTATTTAATGTAAGTACACTGTAGCTGTCTTCAGACACTCCAGAAGAGGGTGTCGGATCTTGTTATGGATGGTTGTGAGCCACCATGTGGTTGCTGGGATTTGAACTCAGGACCTTTGGAAGAGCAGTCGGTGCTCTTAACCTCTAAGCCATCTCCCCAGCCCCCAATGTGTGCTTTCTAATGCCCCTGTTCATGCGTTTCTGGTGGAGGTTGGAGGGAAGGGCTGGAATTCAGTATTAGCTTTCATTTTAGAGACGATTTGAAGAATAGAATCAATTCCCAGGGGCCAAGATATCATCTCCCCTATAGAGTGCTGACTAAAGTGTCAAAACCTTCATCTGCCATCTCTGTTTTATTTTTAATTTTTACAGCTCCATGCTGATGACATGACAATGTTTCCTGATCTCATTCTGTGTTATATATTGGAACTATCAGTCCTATACAATAAAACTTTAGAGTTTGGAGTGTGACTTGGTGGTAGAGTGATTGACTAGTGTGTACAAGGTCCTACAACATAAAACCGCTTAGTATGTGTAAGGACCAGCACTACAATTTAAAAAAAAATTGTACATTAGTTACATTTTAGGCTGTTCTCTCTCTGAGATTTATCCTGAATAGATTTCCTAGAGGAAGCTAATTTTATCATTACTGTGCACATTCAACCCCGAGGTTCTCCTTCTCAACCTTAGGGATTTTTTTTTTTTAAAAAAGCCTTTTGGTATCTGGTCTGTATCCACAAATTTGATTAAGAAGACTTTTGGAGCCAGGCTCAGCCTTCATCTTTCTACTAGAAGCAGTTTATTCAGTCCCTCTCCAGCCCTAACAAAATTAAAATTTCCTTTTACCTTTTAAATGGATGGGCTGATCATTTCTGTTTAGCTGTTCATAGTATCCTTTAGTCTTGGTACACGGGATCTGGGTATTTCCTGGCCAGCTTACTTCTGAGATGTAAGAAATGTATTCAGTATATAAGAAAGGCTGATGGTTGTATGTCTAGGCTACTTACTCTGTTCAGCCTAAAGTAGATATATGAAAATAAACTTAGCTGTCAGAAATGTGAGAAAAGAAATATATGATCCTGGATGCCACAGGTTTTTTTTTTTTTTGTTTTGGTTTTGATAAGAAATGTTACTATCTGAAAAGAGAATTTCCAGGAGAAATATTTACATTTGTTGTTTCTCTTCTCAGATAATGGCTCTGGATCTGGAGAAGGAGGTAAGTTTCAATTACTTGACTATTTTGAGAGAGTCCATTCCTACATAGCTCAGGAACTCCCATCTGTTCTCATGTCTTAGCCTCTCAGGTGATGGGATTCCGGGCGTGGTCCTCCATGACCAGCTCAGATAGCTCTGAAGGCCGTTGTTTTCCTTTGATATTTAACAATGCTGAAATAAAATTCAGTCGTCATAGGGCTCCCTCTCTTGAAGTTCCTAGCTCAAGGACTTTTAATGATATGCGGAGTTGTGGGCTCATCACCACCACCATGCTTACAGGAGCTCTGTCCCTGGGCCACCAAGGCTACTTTGGCTCTCCTTGTAACCTTAGGCAGTCTTTGTTCCACAGTGTTTGCACCGAAGGTGTATTGTCAGACTAAAGGGAACCCATCATAGTTCCTGTTAAATTCAGGTTACACAAGCTGACTTCTGTTCAGGATTGTCCACACAAGTGATTTTTATCATGAAACAGAACTTTAAAATCTCTTTTATTTGCTTCCATTTTTTTTTAAATCATAAGTCATAGGATTCTTTTTTTTTTTTTTAAATCTAGAGTAAGTTGTATCTAGAAGAGAAAGCCCACAAAACAGCTCTGGTGGAATTAAGAGTTAAATTAAAAGTTTAAAAATTTTCTGTTTTAAATTTTATTTCAGAGAAAAATGATTTCTGGTGTCACATTTGGTAATAGCAATGCAGGGCCAGAACGAGGATGACTAATCTGCCTCATGTTTAATGAAGCTGTACATCTTACTATCTTCTCTATGCAAAATAATATTTGAGGTACCCTGAGGAATTCAGCCCAAATATAAGCTGCAATTATGATCCTAGCCATATGAAACCTTGTGTCAGGCTGCGCCTTCTTCATAGATTTCTGAGGTAGAAGGGACTTTGAAGGACTGTAGAGAACAGAACCCTTATGGGGAGGAGTTCAAGGATGGGAGTTTCAGCCGGAAAGAAAACGATAAGAGCTACTGAACAATAGGGTTTGATTTAAATGGACGTGTTTAAGCTGGAACTTTGTAATCATGTGTGAACGCTAACTTCATGAATTTTAGATCTGAGAGCAAGAAAAGGATTTTAAGAGATCATGTGACCTGGTCCCTGCGATCCCTGTTCCATTAGGAGCCTCAGATGCTCCAAGATTTGCTAATATAATACAGTCCTGGCTGTCTAGCTGAGAATGTAGGCTGTTGTCAACCTTCAAGGGAGCATGCGTTGGAAAGTTCAGTGGTTAGCTCAGTCATGGCGGGTTTCATGATGCTTCTGAAGTCTCAGAATTATTAACTATCATGATTATTGCAATCTGTTTGGGTATTCATTTGTGTTTGAGTGTTCCCAGTCAGACTAGGCAGATAGCAAACACTGAGAAGGTTAGATGTTATCTGTAGACATGTCTTTTGATAAGTCCTTCACTGGCTGGCTCCCTTAGATATGGAATTCGATCACATACCTCGAGTCTCCCTCGAGGCCAGACTCCTTCCTCACAGCTGACCTCCTGGCCTTCTCTAGTTGAGGCCCACACCTACAGGTTGCCCTTGTCTGGGGGCTGTGAGTTCTTTCGAGGACAATGATACATGCTCCTTTTGTGGCTGGGAAATAGGAGACTCAAAGATTTCTACACCTGCGTATTTTTGTGTATGCTAAAGTGGATCAACGAGGGAAGAGGGATTTGTAAGAGCGTCCCTTTCCTTATGCTGAATTGGAGACAAATACTTCTTTTAACTGTGGAGTGAGTTTTTGTGTTGTTTAGAAAGTTGGGTGTGAGCTGGTGTGAAGGGAGGTGATGATAATACAGTTCTCTTGGGCTGTGTTTCAGCATGTCCAGAACAGGCTGCTTCTGGGCGAGGAGAGTCCTAGACTGGATTTTTGCTCATGTTTTATTGTCTTCTACTCACTATTAAAGGGCGATTCTTTAGAAATTCATTTATTAAACCTTCCGTATTGTCCCAGCACACACAGCCTAAGACGTAATTTTGCTAACCTCGCTGTGTCTTGGGGAAATGTTGTTCAGTAGCAGCAGCGGTTTTTGCCTCTACCTCCGAGGGCTTTTCAGAAGTGATTATCTCCAGAACCTTGGGCGCATTTTTCTTCAAAAGAAGATAATGGCTCCTGAAGAAGGTCGGGAAAGGATCCATCCCAGCTTCTGCTTGAAAGATTCACTTTTCTCTTTCAGCAGAGGAGGAAGGCTCAGGAGCAGGGGCGCACAGGAAACATTCCAAGTGTGGGCCGTGCAAGTACAAGGCTGAGTGTGACGAGGATGCAGAAAACGTCGGGTGAGTTGTGGGGAAGGGCTTCCCCCGTGATGCGGGAAGAATGCGGGAAGACCGTTCTACCCGGGCCTGGGGGTTCTGCGCATGCGGACTTACGTTTTAACTGTTAGTCCCCTTAGCTAGTCTGACTGCCTCAGTTTTTAAGTTGATGTTGATACAATAACTGCTTAAATCTTTAGAATGAGAATCCGTTTACAAATTTTGAGTTCTGTGTCCTTTAAAAATAATTTTGGTAGCTGTTTTAAAAAGGTAGCTGTGATACAAGCCCCAGGACACCCCCAACCCAAAGAGCCAAAGAATAGTTCCCACAACATTCCGCCTTCCTCCATTAGCCCCTTGGTAATCCACCACCAAACCTGGGGATTTTGCTCCAACAAAATTGTAAACGTTGTTAGGTTTTCGTGTAAGACTCTTGCTGTATCGTGATTGGTGAGTTGACCGTCCTGGCTGCCAGTTACACTGCGATTGTAACAGTTTTACTTTCTGTACATCAAGGGAAAGCTTTGTAAATAAAATCTTAACATTTTGGTTCTGTTTTAAAAATTGTGTATATTAATAATGATTTATTCATGAAAACTTTTGAATTGTTCCATTCCAATCTGCGAATATCTATAATGCACAGCTTCTTTCTCCTCTTGCAGTTTTATGCAAAAATGTAGTGTGTTTTCGTGCATTCAGAAAAATTCAAGAAATTTTCAAAAATGTAGCTGTATTAACTATTTTATATAATCGAAACTTATTCTTATAAATCTCAGTTTAGTAGTTCATGTGGTTTCTCTTATGTGTCCCGCTTACACCAAGGTGAGTTTAATGGCTAACAGGCTCAATGGTTTCCTACCCATTCCCTGTAAGTAGTATGTTTGGTAGAACAGTGACAAGCTGGTATCTGTCAGTCGTCAGGCTGAGTTCTCCTTTCATCAAGATCATGTTTATGTACTCCCTACCTTGTTCTTTCCTTTCCCTACAGTGCTTAATTTGTGCATATTTGATTTTCAAAGCTTTGATACTGACTTGAGGACCTGACAGCTAGATGTATCTTCTTCATTTTCTGTTTCCTCTAGTGCATATTCAAAAACACTCATTTTATAGAGATTTGTACTTTATTCCTTTTGTATATTATTTTTGTGCTTTCAGATCCTGTGTTTTATTCAGTGCTCAAATGCCTTTCATCAAAATAGTGTATCAATTAGCATTAATGCCCAGAGTGAGTTTATAAATCAAGACCATACCATTTTCAATGTTAGCAGCATGATATCAACTGTTTGAGTGGCATTTGGTAAAATTAGAAGCTTGGTATAAATGAATTTAGGAAAGTGACTTCAGAATTTTTGTTTGTTTTGTTTTGTTTGTTTGTTTGTTTGTTTTGAGACAGGTTTTTCACTGTGTAGACTTGGCTGTCCTGGAACTCACTCTGTAGACCTGGCTGTCCTTGAACTCACAGAGCTTGCTTTTGTCTCCTGAGAGCTGGAAATAAAGGCATGTGCCACAACTACCTGGCTACTTCAGAAATTTTAATGTGTGTGTGTGTGTGTGTGTGTGTGTGTGTGTGTGTGTGTGTGTGT
>LR750203.1:745983-769203 GCA_902729485.2 Mus minutoides | reverse complement strand
TCTCTCAGGTTGCGCAGGTGGGCTGGTCGTAGGTGGGCCTCTGGTAAGCTGGGCGGAGCCGGGTGACCTAGGAGACGTGCAGAACCTGCTGCAGGGGTACCGGGCTCTCTTAGCCTAGTTAACAACACAATGGATGCCATTGGGTGCGGCACGGCTCTGGCCATTTGCACCAACTGTGTTGGTGGGGAAGGACACCACACTTTCCTCTTCCCTAACTCATTCCCCACACGCAGGTTGGGGTATCTCTGTTGTCTAACTGTCACAAAATTCAGCTCTCTATCTCACAAAACTCTTTAGACTCCAGCTCCTCAGTTTTCTCCAAGGAAGTGTGAAGCTAGTAAGATCCCATTTTCAGCTCTTTTCTACTAGGGTTACCATTGACCGTAGTAGGATCTGATCCCTCTCAAAACTAAGAGTGAGAATTAGCAGCCTTTCAAACTGATGCATCCAAAATACCCTCCCATGCCCAACACATAAAGATTCACATCAGACACATACACAGACATACATGAAGACATATACATGAAAGCACAAACACACAGGTATCACAGAAGTACAGAAGAGCACATAAATATATAAACACATGAAGGCACACACTCAGTCACAAAATAAGCAAAAGACACATACACAAACACACACGCACACACTGAGAGAGAAAGAGACAGAGTCAGGGAAAGGGAGAGAGAGAGAGAGAGAGAGAGAGAGCCATCAGAGGCACACATGGACACACACCCTCTATCAAAGACCTAATGACTCCTCTGGGTACAGAAAATGAACCCAAGGCAAAATGTCTACCACCCAGTATGCATGCTCAATAAATGTTTGCTGAACTGATCTGAGTCACAGGGGATCCGGTCAAGGCAGCTGCTTCAAGCAGAAATGGGAAAAATGAGTCCTGTCTGGATTTCCTGCTGATTAAATCCCGCATATAAAGTTCTAATAGGAAGACTTTATACAGTGCCAACATCTCTGTGACCCTCTTTTCCTTTCCCAAAAGGCCTAGACTGCATCTAGACTCTCCATGCCATGGCCACTTCTCTTTGTGCTACAGCTTCTACGAGGTGGGCAAATCTTCATTAGCTTTCTGCCACTTTCCCTAGCTCTACTTAAGAAGTCTTACATTCCCTGTTATCAGTCTACCTGGGCAATTCTGGAACCCAGGTGTGCCTGGCTCTTGGGCTCATGATAGAAACTTCTGTGGTGTAGGATCTCCAGCACTATAGCTAAAGGAGGGGCTCAAGCATTAGGAAGTGCAGCCCGGCAAGTAGCAGGAGTAGAGTGGCTGGGAGCTCAGGCAGTTCCAGAGGAGGTAATCATGATACCAGAAGTTCCCTAGAGGTTAGGTACATGGGAGTTCCTTTCACTTGGCCATTAAACCTTAGTGTAGAGACACTCCAGTCAAACTGAGCTTGCAGCATCACAGTGACCTAGGCTTCTTGCTGGAATTCTGCCAGGAAGGAAACTAGGTTATCCTGGCAAGTCACCTAAAACCGTTATTTTCACTCAGCCACCAGTCTGAGAATAACAGGATCCCTATTTCAAAGATTCTATGAAGGTATAGTTATTGAACCTTCCTTAAAGCTCCTCTAGCTAGACATTGCCATCCCATCATACAGAGGAAAATGCTGAGGTGTTGGAGCAGAATTCTATCCAGCTTGTTACTGGCAAAGTTGGAATATGGGACACAAGTTTGTCTGTCACATTCACTTCCACTGGGTCCCGGAGCACTCAGTGTCTGCTGCCACCTGCATGTCCATTCTTACAACTGTGTCACTGTGGCTAGGACAAACCAATTTGGGGGCCCTTATAATCTGTGGTTGCCTCCTTTACCAGAAGTTCTTTGCACCACTGAAATTCTCCTGGCCACCAGTTTCTTGTATGATTATGGGGAGAGGGAAAGGGAAACCCAACATCTTGCCAGTGGCAATAAAGCCATTTTATTCCTTGTTTCCAGTGGGCAGGAGGAGCTGTCTGTAGCCTGGATAACTCTTACTTCAAGGACCAATCCTCACAGCTGCCCACTGCTGCATAAGTCCATTGATTCTTAAGGATGGGAGGAACTCTGATCTCAAATTGTCTGCTCACTCTGCCTTGCCAGTTTGACCCTCTGTCCCTGTCTGGTGCCAGCCTGACCCTCTGTCCATTGTAAGCTCTTCAGGTTCCTTCCAAAGAGCCTCAGCTCCAGATGTGGCTTCCTTGGTTTCATTATCTCTTTCCCCTATCTAGAGCACAAGCTCCTTCCCCACCACAGCTCAGGTCTGCAAGGAGTTGCCTCAGTGCCCACAGCATAGTTGGCCTTTTATGACTCCAAGGGATGGAGAGGATGTAAGAATCAGCCGAACTAGCCGGGCGTGGTGGTGCAGGCCTTTAATCACAGAGGCAGGCGAATTTCTGAGTTCGAGGCCAGCCTGGTCTACAAAGTGAGTTCCAGGACAACCAGGGCTATACAGAGAAACCCTGTCTCAAAAAAACTAAAAAAAAAAAAAAAAAAAAAAGCAGCCAAACTAGTCATTTAAAATTATTCCTCTGCAAGAGGTCTTGATTTGGAAGAGCCATTGTGAACTCTGGCCCTGGGTTACTGTATGGCTTTAATGCCTTGATTCAAGACTCCAGTCTTTAATTCTCAGCCCGCATCTCTGAGGTAAAGCTGACAAAACACAGACTTCCGTCAGCATCCATTGCAAGAACCTGGTTACCATCCNCACACACACACACACACACACACACACACACACACATCACAGAGGTAGGAAAATGACCATACAGATTGAAAATAGAAGGTTTACTAAAGTAGGGGCCTGAGAGGCCTGTTTCATTAGGAATCCAAGAATCAAGGAATTGAACTGGAAAATGATAGTCATGGAAGTTGGCAGGAAACTAAAATCAAAAGCTAAGGTCTGGAGGTCTGACTGCACCCAAACCAGCCTCCTGCCATGGCGGTGCACAGAGCAGGGCTGAGCAATGTGACCTAGTGCTGGTTATATACCACAGTTTGTGTGTGTGTGTGTGTGTGTGTGTGTGTGTGTGTGTGTCTGTGTGTCTGTGTGTCTGTGTGTGTGCCTGTGTGTCTGTCTGTGTGTTTCTGTGTGTGTCTGTGTCTGTGTGTGTCTCTGTGTCTGTGTCAGTCTCTGTGTCTGTGTGTATCTGTACGTATGTGTGTCTGTGTCTGTGTGTCTGTGTCAGTCTCTGTGTCTCTGTATCTATGTGTGGACACATATGCAGATTTTCCCCACCCTCCTACCAAAACTCTGTCAACTTCTTGGGGTCACTGTGGGACATGTCACTTCTTTTGGTTTTATTACAGACTTGACCCACTGAAATGGTTTAGCACAAAATAGTTGTTTGTTGCTAACGTGAATAATTGTGATTGTGTGAACTACCATTATATTAATTACTGATAAAGTTCTCTGACAGAAACTTAGCAATGTCCCAGAGCAAGACTAGTGATACCAAATGCTGATGCAATGGGTGGAGAAAAACAGGAGACAGGCAGCTGGCAGCCAGGGGTGTTTAGGAAGATGCCAGAAAGAGATTTCATGGGAGAGGCTCACACTGTGTGGGTGTGAGGTAGAGAGAAAGGCAGAGGCCACAAGTCAGGCAACCAGATGACATGCCTTCCCCAGTGACTCTCGGTGACAGTCACTGGGCCACTTTGCCCTTCTCTGAAAGTAGGTACTTAAGCTGCAAGGTTTTTTTCAGTCAGTGGCCTCTGTAAAGGTAGTATGAAAACAGAAGACACAAGGGGAATGCACATGCCCTTAACGTTTCACACAGAATTGCTGTACTGAAACTGTTGCCTTGGTTCAATGACTCTCTGCTTGGCTACACTTAGACTCCTGAACCTTCTCCTAGGCCAATGTGCACAGTGACATGTAAAATCCCTTTTAGTGCATAGTAAGAATCTTTCACCTTTATTCCCTAATCACCAACAATGTCTAATCAATATTCTCATTCCTCACCCATGTTTATGGATATGATCACCTCAGATGATTTTTCCAAAGAATTCTGGTAGATTAGCTCAGCCAGAATCCCATAACACACACAGAAGAAACACACACACACACACACACACACACACACACACACACACTCACTCACATGGGGGAAGAGAGAGAGAGAGAGAGAGAGAGAGAGAGAGAGAGAGAGAAAGAGAGAGAGAGAGAGATTCCTACTGCTTCTTCATAACATTTTTATAGACCAATACCCTGTTCATTTGGATCTGGATCCCCACTTATTCTTGATACATTCACAGTGAAGGCCAACTCTACTGAGACAAAATGACTTCACCATTTTGTATAACTCTGGTTCTCTTTGACATCTCAGAGGATTAGCAGAGAGGTTTGGATTTGCCTAAGGACTGTGGCAGAGAGGAGCAGAGGGCACAGATATGCACCAGAGGTGGAATTCAGAGGGAAGCATCTAGATTATGTGACAGCAGGAAGGCATATTGAGGACCACTGAAGCATGGCCTCTGGAGTCAGGCTGCCTGACTGTGAAACCTGATTCAAGCAAAAGCATGTTCTACACAGTTTGGGGTTATTTGGGATCACATTGTGTTGAGAAATCCCCCTTGCCCCCAGTTCCAGGAAACCATCACAGTGAGCTGTGCTGTAGTTCCAGGCTTCACAGTTGCAGGTGGCTGCTGCTATCTGGAATTTTCAAACAAGGATACAAGTGCCTGAGACAAGCTTACTCAGAGTTAACCTGCATAGTTTAAAATGTATATGCCTGGGATGCAAATTTGACCTATGGAATTAGAATCTCAAGACAGGGCCTGAGCATCTGTGTTATAGCTCTTCCCGGTGAGTTATGTAACTAACTCTCCCCATTTCAGACATAGCACCTGCCCCCTGGTGCACACAAAAGGTACTGCATTGTATACTAAAGTCCAGCTCTAAGCACAGTCAAAGGTTTCTGGTGTCTTGCTCTTAGATTAAGATGTATTTAAATCTTCTCTCTGACACCCTCCAGCAATGGATCCAAAATATGTGTTTGGAAAAGTAGGATAGATGTCCATGTCAAGTGAGGGCTTTCTCTCAGATGAGAAAGAAAACAATAAAACCTTCCTTTCTCCTGAATGAGAAAAATGGTTCTTGTTCTGCAAAGATATATTTCTTGAGGTAATAAATGGGTGCCTAGTGAAAGAGTTGCAGTAAGGATGCAGTGGAGGACTCGAACATGTTCTGATCTTCTGGGCTTTTTTTTTTTCATTCATAACAATAAGGGGCAGTTGACGACACCACTTGTCCTTAGATCAGTGAGGAATAAAATGTGCTCCACACAAGACCTCCTTAGCCTGCATCACCTGTCGGTAGCAGATCAGATGAGACCGGCTTATTACTTAAATTCCCTGGAATCTAAAGACAAGTAACTCAGTTGCTGTTGTTTTCCCCTCTAGCTTCTATAATTACCCATGATCTGTTCAATCCCTCAGCCTCGTCTAATATCTCCAGACAGGCACTATTGCTTTTGCATCAAAAGTCCACTCCAGCTCAGTAAAGGAAATAAGAAGCGAAGGTGCTCACCATACACAAGAGACTGTTTGTGATGGGAAGAAGATCCCTGTTCCCCTCTGTTTCTATCTCAGCCCTCTCCCGCCGGTGGCTTCCATACATAGGTCTCTTATTACATAGGTGGCATATGGAGTTATGTGCATTTGGACACAGATGCTTATCTTTATGTTATCTCCCTCTGTTATTGAATACTCCATAGGACAAGCAACCGTGTCTTTGTTTGTTTGTCTGTTTGTCCCATCAGAGTGAATATTGTGGGCTTCCTCTCTGGCTAGATGTCACCTTATATGGTCCAGAGTGATCCAGGCATCCACATGCTTCCTTGACTTCTGCTCTTGTGTAGTGGAGCCTTGACACTCATTAGCATTTTCTGTTCATCCAGGAGCTGAAGGGAAGTTGGTAAAGTGGGTGCAAATAAGAACATTTTCTTCTTTCCTAGAGACCTCCACTGGAGTTCATACTGTCATTTCCACTAGTGGGTTGTTCCACCATCTCCCTAACTGCAGAAACGTGTGTGAATAGTGACATTAGGACATTTTTACACTTTCATCTGAATTGAAATTTCCAAGGTCAAGTTTACCTTCCTACAAGAAACAAGCAACAAACAGACAAAGTATCAGAAACAGCGGTTTTCCAGATTCTTGCCATCAGAAAACAAAAATTAGTGATCTGGCAGAGAGCATCCACAAATCAAGTAATCACAAGGATGACCATCCTGCATGCTGTCTCCAAGAAGATTTCAGGCCAGTGGCAACATAATAATAATAGCTGAGTGGAACCAAGAGACCCTTAATTTGGGAATAGCTTACTAAAAGACAAGAGTTGGGGGAGTCAAATAGG
Organism: Mus minutoides; assembly: GCA_902729485.2. Lineage (NCBI taxonomy): Eukaryota > Metazoa > Chordata > Mammalia > Rodentia > Muridae > Mus > Mus minutoides. Next base: position 762,850 of record LR750203.1, on the reverse strand, counting down.
TTAGAGGCAGTGGCACCAAGTGAAGAGAGACATGTAGGAAGGTCTACAGCGAACCCCTATATTGAAGTACTAAAAAGAGCATACATTTGAGGGAAGGACAGGAAAAATCTGAGATTAAGGAATATTGATGTTCACATGGAATAGGAATATTGGATCTCTCCTCTCTCCAAGTTAATGCAAAAGATTCATAATTCATTGGTACTATCCTGAAACGTTTTGTTCAGTAGTGGGGAATAATTCCCCATAGACTGCTCAGACATGCCAAACAAATCATAAAAGCAAGACACAAAAAGATCAAATTCTTACTAAGTAGTTTAATATATCCCAGAACAAAGCTAAAAGAGATTTATAAGAATAAAAAAACCTACCACCCAACAAGGTAAAAGTCTAAGTTTCTGGCATCTTATCAAAGATTACCAGGCATGCAAAGAAGTAAAAAAGGGGGAGAGAACAATGAAATAGAACACTTCAAGGAATGGGGTAGATTTATAATTAGTAAATTAGGCTGTCAAAATAATTGACAGTAGTATATTCTATTTGTTCAAAAGTTAACTACCAAGTGCTACTAGATTTATGAATCTTAAAGGGGAACCTAGAGTCATTACTTTCTAAAGTAGCTGTACTGCCTGGTTTTGTGTCTCAACTTGACACAAGCTGGAGTTATCACAGAGAAAGCAGTTTAAGTTGAGGAAATGCCTCCATGAGATCCAGCTGGAAGGCATTTTCTCAATTAGTGATCAAGGCTGGAGGGCCCACTGAGGGTGGTGCCATCCCTGGGCTGGTAGTCTTGGGTTCTATAAGAGAGCAAGCCAGGGGAAGCAAGCCAGTAAACCACATTCCTCTGTGACCACTGCATCAGCTCTTGCTTCCTGACCTACTTGAGTTCCAGTCCTGACTTCCTTTGGTGATGAAGCAGTATGGAAGTGTAAGCTGAATAAACCCTTCCCTCCCCAACTTTCTTCTTCTTTATAATGTTTTGTGCAGGAATAGAAACACTGACTAAGACAGGAGCATAATCCCTAACTATACTATGCATATGTGTCCTTATGCTCACAGATAAGTGTATTCTTCACCCCTCCTCAAGGAAGTCTTTCTATGCAATAGGCTGAGACCATTCCAGAAAACCACAACCAATCAAAATGCAGAGCTGTGGAGCCTTAATGCACACATCTACAAAACACTCCCACATGGAAGGCTCGAAGAACACTGAAGAATAGATAACAGAAAGGTTGTAAAAATCAGATCAGGGAGTTTGTTGTGAGATTGTGTCTCTTAATAATATTAGAAGCTTTACCCTTAAAGAATCTCCAACAAGACTGCCCACATGTAAGCTAAACAGGGATGACAGCAAAGGACATAGCAAGATGGATCAGAAAAATTCCAAGAGGCATCAACCCTGCACAAAGAACTAAATGCAACTGAAGAAATCTTGAAACAGGAGATGTGGTCTTTCCCAAAGAAGATAATACCAATTTGTTGCCCAGTACCAAATGGTCAGCTCTGAAACATACATACAAGTAACATATGAAATGAACAGGTTTTATTTAAGAGTGTGTGTGTGTGTGTGTGTGTGTGTGTGTGTGTGTGGTTTAAGGATCTGGCCCATTTTAGTTATCCAACTGATAGAATATTTTATATTATTTGATCAATATTACTTGTCTCACTCCAAGATAAACATATTAAGATAATGATCACTTTAATATCTCTGTATCTATTTAGTGACCTGGTACTTACAGCTTAAAATTTTTCCACAGAGAAAACTCAACTATCTTCACTGCTAAATTTTATCCTATTAAAGAAAGGAGCAATACTACTCCTACACAGAATACTGAAGGAGAAATGCTTCCCAACTTATTGTCTAATGGCAACATTTCCCTGATGCTGAAACCAGATAATGATATAACCAGAAAACTAAAAACCAAGGTCTTACAGAAACAGATGCAAAAATCAGAAAAATAGCAAATCAAATCCATATTAAAATTTAACAAATAAAATCCAATATATTGAGAGTATTCTGTATCAGGGGCCAAGTGGAGTTTTTCCAAAGAATGCAGAGTAAGTATCACATTCAAATCTCAGTGCATGTTGAAGAAATCTGCTGCTTGGCAATGTGAATACACTTTAAACTATTGAGCTGTATACTTAAAAGTGGTTCAAACTGCAAATGATAACTTGGCATTTTTCCATATTTTACCCTGTAATTTTCTTCTCTTACCTATTGCCTTCGTTACCCTTCAGAACTTGTTGGAAAAACCTATTGCTGCAAATACCACACATTGAGTAGTAGGATATAGTGAAATCAAACTATACCAACCTGGAGGCTACATCCCTCTGGCTAACTTTCACAATGCTGGAAGATTCTATGCATTATTGTCAGAAACGAAAAGTTATTTACAGTTTTACCCAGTGGTGAACCCTTTGAACTACAATTAACAATACGCCTGACAAGATATGCACCCTGGTATGATATTGGCATGAATGGTATGAAAATAACCAATTTATGATTGTATTTGAAACTTGTGTCTCATGCTATCACTAGGCCAAAAACCTGTGGCTGGCTAGGTCATAGGTTCTAAGAAATATCCTTATATACTCTTGTTACTTACATTTATACTATGTTAATGGACATAGTACTAAATTTCCTAAGTTATTATTTTATAGTCATAAGTTATTGCATCTCTCAATCTTCATTAGAGAATCTTTTTGTAGTAGTAGTAGTAGTAGTAGTAGTAGTAGTAGTAGTAGTAATGGATGGTGATTAATAGAGAGACTCGAGACTCACTGGTCAATATGCAGAGAGTAAGAGATTGTGGTGTGCCCATCCCTGTCCCTAATGCTGCACATGGATCATTTTGGAAGAGGAGGTAAATGACTGTGAGAACCAGAGGTAGTGGACAACTACAGGAAACAATATTTGTCAGATACAACAATGTCATGATAGACATGAGCTACAGTATAGATGACTACATGTATAAGATTTTTCACAAGATCAGGCCAGGCAAATTTACATCATGAGTTCAGGGCAGACTCATGAAATCCCATTCCCTAGCTTAGGAGATATAGGCAATCATTGGATGCTGGTAGAAAGTCAGTTTTCTTCAGTAGTATGGCTCCTGATAGGCTACCCATGCTCTAGTAGATGGACAGACACCTATGTCTAGGCTGTCAGCACTAAGTGAATTTAATGGTTTTAGAAAAATATCACATAAAGCTTGAAGGGAAAGGTTATAGGAATAGGGGAGGAATTAAATAGAAGACTGTGTTGGATAAATTTGGTCAGAATGCATTATATTCCTGTATGAAATTCTCAAACAATAAAAAATGGAGAATGCATTTGAATATATATATATGTTTTTTGAGACAGGGTTTCTCTGTATAGCCCTGGCTGTTCTAGAACTCACTTTGTAGACCAGGCTGGCCTCAAACTCAGAAATCCGTCTGCTTCTGCCTCCCAAGTGCTGGGATTAAAGGTGTGTGCCACCACACCTGACACTTGAATAGATATTTTATGAAAAGTATTTATGCAGAGTATATATATATATATATATATATGTATATATATATATATATATATACACACATATGCATGTTTGTCATTAGTGATTTTAAAAATATGATGGGAAAACATTAAACATACTAAAATGGCTATAACTAAAATATTAATTATTAGCAAGAATATGGAGAACTTGAATTCCTATACACTACTAAAAGGAACATGAAATAGTACAATCACTTCAAAGAACAGTTTGGTAACTAGTCCACTGAGGATATAAGAATGACTCTACAGTAGCTTCGGTATGAGAAGTCATACCAAACTTCATTATGTAATAATTTTAAACCATGTATAACACAAAGGACCAGCAATGAGTAAGCAGATAAATTGTTGTATAAATATATTATAGATACCTATTACAGAAAAAAATGAATTAGTAGTACAGCAGCAGCATGACTAAATTTCCGAATACTCCTACTTGATCAAAGAAGCTAGACAAACATAGTTTTGATAATGGATGCATAGGGGTGAGTTATAGTCAACTTTTACAAAAGAAGGGAATGTAGGAAGAGTTGGAGGGGAAAATGGAGAGCTCAAGATAACAAATACAGTTCTCATGTATGAAAGTCCCACTAAAATGGGAAAAATTTTAATTAAATCAATCTCACAAAAGAATCACAGAGATAGTGGATCTATTCATTATCTCCATAGAGGCAACAGCTTCATGACTGTAGACAATGTTAGCACTTGTAAAACTGGACACTATAAATATGTCTAATAAATCAATTCTATTCCATATGGTTGATTTCTTTTTAAACATGATACAGTAGCTACCACTCTCAAGTTCATGCACACCCCCTAATCCCAGTGAACAGAAGGTGAACACTTTCTAGGGGTCCTGTGAATTTCATTAGACTGCAATCTAGGACTAGGATAGCCATGCAGGCTCAGCATACCATAACCTTCTGATCCTGGAGTGAACATCTCTCTGACCCCCTTTTACTAGGTTCCCCCTTCTTTTAGGTGTTTCTAGTCTCTTTTCCTGTACCTCTTTTTCCCCTCCCCTTTCCCCCTTTCTCCTCTCTCACAGAGATCAAAGTAGGGAAGATCAGGAGAGGAGAGTGACTCTCTCCTGGAAAGTCTGAATTTCCCTCAAAGACTATGACATATTTTCCTACTCTCCTGACTGTCTACTACCACAGATTTCAAGATGGGTGCTTGAATGCTGTGAAGAAGGTTATATGTGGCTGCAATTTTTACTTCCCTTCTCAGGAAGTATCAGGTCCTACTTGTTGACAGTTGCAGGGCAACCTCAAGCTCAGCTAGACAAAAGGCCTGCAGAGGAGAGGGAACTTACTGATGGACTAGTGCTTTGAGGCAGCTTCATAAGTGGAGAGTGGGTAGAGGTGGCCATGGGCCCAAAAAGCTTCAAGCTGTATCTTCAGCTAAGTTAACAAATCTTTAATGACTTCTCCCTTGAGGGAATTAAGAGTTGGGTCAGCCAGATCTTGAAGTCAGCAGTTTTGTCTTGGGATCTTCCCCCACATCCTTCCTCCCTTTTCTTTTTCCTTTCAAAATCCACTGTTGCTAACCAGAGAGATACAGACAGTTCTCTCATGTGTAATGTTTTTCCAGGGTGAACATAATTTTTAACACACAATTATTTAGCTTTGACCAACAAGTTAAATATTCAACTCCTGTGTGGTTCATGCCAGTTCAAGCAGATTTTCACAATGCCTTGAGTAGGCTGAGTCCACTCTTGGATGTTCTGACAAAAAAAAAAAAAAATAGGAAAGAAAAAGTGAGTCTTGTAAAAATTCCACAAAATGTTCTGGTAGTTTCACTCTCCACCATTATCCAGAACCTATTCTCCACTGTGCATCTTCACAAACCAACCTCTCACTTCTCACCTGGCAAAAAAATTCTCCTCTTAGAGACTCCAGAGCAAGCCTTGCAAGGATGACCAAGATGCTGGCTTCCAGCCAGGCTCGAGTTTATGTGAATCTTTACAAGCACATCTGCCAGTGAGCATTCTTCCGGGCTCCCATTGCTGCCCAAATGGGCCACATCAATCACAGCCCAGGCTTCTACCTGACAGAGTGAGAACAAGGACCTACTTATTTATGACAAACTCCTGAGTGATTCTCTCTGCCAACTGGGCTCCCCAGGAGAGAAGATGGTCATTAAACCAACCACCTCCACCATACCCCCCTTGCAAAAAAGACCCCATCCTTTAAAGGGATGCTGATGTCAAGAAAAGGGGGTTAACTCATAGGTGGAAAGGGATGGAGAAAGAGAAGTAAGCAGCATGTAAGCCTCTGTCAACTAACGGTTAACAAGAAAGTCATCTTGCCCACTTTATAACAAGGACCCTATGATCCTGAGAGGGATTGCATCCAAGGTGCACATAACCACTGAAAAGCAGGTCTAAGATTTGAGGTCGAGTGCCTTTCGTCTTAATCAAAGGTTCTTTTCTGCAGCCATTTTTATGGCCTGGGGAGGGGTCAGGAGAGGAAGGATTTCTGAGAAACCAAGAAGTTCTCAAAATCCTACTGTGCCAACCTAGGAGTTAAAACTCCTTGCAAATACATTCCTTTCCCCTCTTGGAGAACTGAGTTCCATAATGACTATGAAATTTCCTTTTCTGGAACTGGGTACTGGAGAACCTTATTCTAGTTTAAAAGGGTTCAGATTATAGATTCAAAGAAGAACAGACCCTTGTAGTTACCCTCATGAGATCAAGTTCAACTCTGTTATAGGATAGCACAGGGAAAAACAAATTGGTAAATCAGTTTGGGTTATCCAGTGCTAGAATCCATGGGTAATCAAATCTGAATTGTCTGAGAAATGAAAGAGACTACAGAGGCAGGCCAAAATAGTACCTTTATGGATTCGAGTTAGAGACATGTAGCCTTTATGGCAGAGCCTGGATAGATTCTCAGCAAGCCCACTTCCTCTCATCACCAGCCACAATGCTTTGCCCTGCCTGACTTACTCCAGTGGAAGGGGTGCACTCCACGTTTTGTAAAACCCATAAAATCCTCTATCTTTGCAAGGCTTTCTATCACTGTGATAAAACACCATGACTAAAAGCAACTTGTAGAGGAAATGGTTTATTTCATTTTATATGATTGGAAGTCTTAACATTCAGGGACATTGGGGCAGAAAATCAACCTAGATTCAGGAACTAATGCAGAGGTCATAGTGAAGGGCTGTTTAGTGGTTTGCTTCTCATTGCTTCCTCAGCCAGCTTTCTTATAGCACCTAGAACCACCAGTCCAAGCAGACCCCCTCTACAAAGAGTTGGGTCCTGCAAATCAATTATTAATCAAGAAAATATATCATAGGCTCACTCACAGTCTAGTGGAGGCTTAACTCAGGTTCCTTCTTCATAAATTATTCTAGCTTGTGTTAAGTTGATATAAAACTAGACAGCATACCCTGCCAGATATAGTCTCTAATCTTCTCTTTTCTTAGTCCTTTTATTGAATGATCCAGGAGATCATACCTCAAGACTTTTCAACCAGAGCACCACTGACCTTTGGAATCCTTGGATGTCCAGTGTACTACAGTGTACTATAGGATGTCAGGCAGCATCTTTATGTGGTCTCTACATACTAGACGCCAATAGTGTCCACTCTTGGTAAAAGTAACATGAAAATGCCTCTCAACATTTCTAGATGACCCCTGGTTAGGGCAGGGAGTGAATAATCATCCTGGTCAAAAACTATTACTGTAGAAGGTTTCAGAGCCACATAATGGAAGGAACTTGGGTTCTGAAGGATCATATAGAAGAGAGCACATCCCATGTTTGTCAGTGGCATAAGGAAGAAATTAACTTTACTGCAATTTGTGAGCTGTTTGTTCAAAAGTTAGTCTATGTTGACTGATATAGTGTGACTATTAACCCCATAAGTAAACATTTATCCAACCAGGCAGAAAGGGTTTGGAGCAGAGGCCTAGTTTGCCAATAAAGAGTCACAGAAGAAAGTAGGTTCCTGTGAGGAGATAGTCCTTAAGATAAAGAAAATAGAAGAATGTATTCTATATACCCTAAAAATTTGCCTAAAAGTTATCAGTTACCTAAGTCACTTCTCATCTACCATGGCAGAGAAATTTTAAATGCAGTTTTTCTTGCAGACTCTCTCCTCGTGAAACCAGGATTCTCTGTTGTGGGGGACACCAGTGCCTACTGTCCTTTTCTTACACTACAAGGTTTGGTTCAGTACAAAAAAAAATGGCTTATAAACTACATGGTACCAAATATGTCCAATGTTACCCTCAATATTTTAGCTTATTTTGTTATTGAAGCTGAGGCTCAGTCTTTGGACAAGATTGAGAGTTAGTCTGTGGTTCTATGGAAGTCTTGCTTTGTGCAAAGGGTCTTTGTGCCAGTCCTATGAAGAATATGTTAAATATTTCTTGTGACAGAAAAACAGATCTGGGTTAGAGAAAATACACACACACACACACACACACACACACACACACACACACACACACACACACACACTCACTGGCCTCACCATGTATTATGTACAGAGTTCTCTTCACATAATCTATTTCCTGTCTTCATTGTTCTTTGCAGTTACATTTAAGTGATACATTAGCTATTTCCTGTCAAGTCTATGAAATGAGAGTCCTCAGTCCAAGAATGACACTGGGGATGGGAAATAACTGGATGGAAGCTAAGCGATATGGATAGATCCAGGTTTGATCTGTCATGTATTGGTTGCTTCAAACTGAGAAAATCTTTTCCCTTTTCCAGATCTGTGATTCCTCAACATAACATTATGTTACAGCTTCAATGTGTCTCTCAAAGTTTATGTGCTGGAAACTTAATTCCCAATAGCTTGGAGGTAAAGCTCAATAAGAGGTAGCCACCTCATAAGGCTTTTGCCTTCTTAGATGGATTGACATCATTATTACAGGAGTAGGCTTACTCTGACAGTGAATTTGTTATGTGAATGATCCTGACTACCTTGATTTCCTACTCTCTCCTTCTCTCCTCATCTCTCACCCTTCTGCTCTCCTCCATGAAATGATGCAATATAAAGCCCTTATCAGATATCAGTGCAAAGCTCTTATACTTTTCAGTCACCAGAACCATAAAGTTTATGTTCATTATAAGTTATTCAGATACTCTGTTAGAGACAAAAAATTTGTTATGACAAATAGGAACACCAAGTTGGACTTAATATTATGGTAATTTCATTGAGTTGCATTTGGTTGAGATGCTTTTGGTATTCCCGGTGGTAGCCATGTGCCTCTTGCCACATCCAGCTAGAACTTCAGATGTTGCAATGCTCTATAAAAGTTGCAGTGGCCTCCAGCAAGCTTTATGGAACCTAGACTTTCCCAAAACCTTAACCTAGTCTACTATGGGAAAACTCAGCTAGGTATAGTCAGAGGTCCCTTCATTTATTATAGCTTGCAATTTTCAAATTTTATCACTCTGCTAATCTATAACACTCTAAATTCTTGTCTAAAAAGCTGGTAGCCTAAAATTCTAGATTAAAAAACTTAAATTCTAAATCCATTGGAAGTCCAGATTTGCAATTTTAGGTGTCTGTTTGTATAACAGCACTAACTCAATTTTTCTTTGCCCCCTGTGCCCGGAAGACTCAAAGACATGACAGGGGAACTTGTGAGTATGTGTGGCCAACTAAAACACATCTCTTCCCTCTCCCTACCCTTCTGCTGAGGGTTGTAACTGCCACTACTGTTAATCATCACCAGTTAGCAGAATATGCCTGGCCTGGTCTGATTCTCACTGCAGAGGCCTCATGCATGCTGAACTCCGCACTGTTTCATATTTCTGTCATTCAATATCTTGATTCTCCTTGTTGCCAACTTTCAGAAAGTGGATAATTATGACTTACTTACAATTTATGATTTTAGACATTAATAGTCCAGACTGATTAAGTTTTAGATTCTGAAACACTGTGATAACAGGACAATGAGAAATGCCAGAAAACTGTTATCAGAGGCTGTGGATGAAGAAGCATCCAGGGAAGCTGGATGTGAACAAGCTGCAGGAGGGAGTGATGGCTCTCAGGTGGGAACATGGCTGTATGGCAAGAGTGTTACACTCCTAGAGTGAAGAAGAGAGAAATCAACCTCTCTCTCTTTTTTTTAATAGAACACCAAGAAAAGCCACACCCTACAGGCTTCCAGAGCCCCTGCCAAGCAGTGAGGACAAGTTTAATAGATTCCAATCAAGTATGTTACTTGCTTCACAAGTGATTGTAAATAAAAAATTACACTTTATGTCCAGAGTTATTAAAACTGTTTACAGTATACAATTGAGTAGTTCTCCTCCCAGGGCTAAGGATGAGCTCTCTCACCTCTTGCAGGCAAACCCCATATCTATCAGGGTTGCCATTTGGGATGTTTGATTCTTCTCATCTTAGCTACAAAGTACTCTGGATGTGATGAGAGGTGGGAAGGTTTAATAGACCTTAAAGCCATGGAAGTGATTTAGACAAGTGTTGGGAAACTGAAGCCTGGCCCACACCTCAGATTTTATAAGAAGCTCATGAGGGCTTACAGAAATTCTGAGCCGAACACACCCCAGAGCCAAGATCTCCATCTGTAGCCAGAAGCATCGAAATCTTAGCTTGGAAAAAACTGAAGGTGGAAGAGAGTGTTCTCTGTGCAGCAGGGCTGAGCCCTTGATGGAAAGAGCTGCAGTGTTGTAGAGATAAGTTTGAGCAAGTCCACCAATAGCCAACCATCTGGTTTTACTGGACATCCATGAAAATTCAGAAGCCAATGTGGGGAACAACAGGTCTTTTTTTAGAAGAACCTACCCAGGATAAAACCAATTATCAGTTTAGTCTTCTCATCTGTTACAACCTCACTGTGACTCTCACAGTCAAACGGTCTCTTTTCTTTGTAAACCCCACTGCCTCCTTCACTATCCTGTATCTCACAAACCCTTTCAGTCTCCGTATCTGTTCCCTAGCTACAATGCCTTTCCTGCTTCTTCAGTCACTCCCCCTCCATTAGGAGTCCTGCTCCAACTACTCATAAGGCAGAGCATGCTTCTCTTTCACACTTAAATCGCCATCCTAGAACATTCCATTCCAATGCCGTGGCCCCACTAGGCTACACTTCTCATCTCAGTATCCCCAGTCCTTTCACAAGACCTGGATCAGAGATTCATTTGAGCTATCTGAAGACTGGGAGGAGTGAGACACATATCTATGAATAAACAGATGTATCTGTTCAGATCAGTGAAATCAAGGTGGCATCTAAAATGCCAGGAAAGGGAATAGAACTGTGTAAGCACTGGTGGTGCTGAGCTCTGGCCTAGCAAGATGTCCAGGCTTTGCACTGCTAGTTCCTCCCCTCATTCACATATGACTACAGGCAAGCTACCAAACCCCATGATCCTTCTCTGTGCAATGAGAGTCACTGTGAGGGATGAGTTCTCAACTGGAATATGTAACAGCAGTGAGCTCATGGTATACCATCAAATGAACTAACTCTGTAGTAAGAGAGACACTAGAAAGGATAGCGGGGGTTGTGGTAGCATCACTGTATGCTTTATAAGGAAAGCAAAGTCTAGTTAGCCAGGCCAAGAAGGCAAAAGAGGTTACTGTCCAGAGGAAGTCAAGGTTACCACATTCCTCCAATGCTACTCTATCATGTGACTGGCATGGATAGAGGTCAAGTCCACTGCCGAACCATGCAATGGAGGTGGATATTGTGTTCTGGAGAAACAGACTGCTTGTCATGTCTGTCTCCTATTTGGATATAAGTCATTATGAGTTTCAATATGAGCATATCTGTCTGTCTGTCTGTCTACCTTCTTCTTTATCTCACACTGGTCTTATGCACAAACAATGCTTTCATTCTCCAAGCTTCTGTTTTCCTAAATTGGTCTTTTTTTTTTCAACTCTTCATTCTCTCTTCTGTCATAGACACATGAAGTTTACATAAAGCAGATCATATGGGACACCAAAAGACCTGGTCTTATCCCTGGGCTGCCTTATCTCCTAGGGTAAACCCAGCCCTGGTTTTTTTTTTTTTTTCCTCCCTGAATTTGTTTTCTTCTCAACAGAGAAGATATTGGGCTGCAATTTGTTCTAAAGCCATTTCTCATGTTGGATATCTATGTACCTCTATGGTAATCTTCTATAATACAGAAACATCTCTGTAGCAAAGAACAAGGCTTCATCCCGTACCCTGTCCTTATGGAACACAAACATGTTAAGCATAATAGTGCTGCTGAGGGTTCAGGATGAATAAGCCAGGCTCTGCTAAATCTCCTGTTAGAGACTGTTAAAGAGCAGGTAACAAGTTCTTCAATCATGGGTTGTGAAGAGAGGAAGAAACTACATACCAGATGTGCCATAGAAGAGAGACACACTGGCCTAGAACACTCTGGTTGGGCCTCACCATGACCTTAGGAGCCTCATTAAGAACAGGAAAGTGAAACAAGGTGCCATTAACAAGCCTAGTCACTGGAACCCATACCAATGTGATGGAAATGAGTCCCATATCAATCCTCATAGGCTCTTCACACTTTCTTCCTTCTTGGTCTTTCTCAGTTCTGGGCACACCAGGATAGCTAGTTCTATATCCTGTCTTCTGAAGGGCCTTCAAAGGTAATTCTTCTAGCCCTGCCTCAGGGCTTCCTGCCTCAGACCACTGCAACTCACACCCTCTGTCCCAGGCAGAGGGTGTTTTGTGAGATTTGTAGCTGGATCCTGCCCCTCTGACCTACAGCCCTATAAAATAGAAAGCAGGAAAGAAAGGGGGGACAAAGCTAAAAACTAAGCACTGATGAAGATTGGAAGTGACTGGGGAGTCTAGGGGATTTATGTCTTATGGATCAAGATGGCCAAAGAGGCCAGACAGAGAGCAGCAGCCCTGACGCCTCTGCCTGGTTGATAATTTATCCCAGAAAGTAGAGACCTCTGTTTGCCACTTACTCTGACTGGGTGGCTCTGGGTCCTCCCAGCCTACTGTCTGCAGGGACCCAGGCTGACTCACAAGTTTTGTTTTCCCAGACCAAACCCACATGTTTGATACTTCGTCAATTCTCTCCACATCTAAGATCTTGTCAGAGGTTCATCTTACACTCCCGGTGAGGCTGGCAAGATGGGGACCCTCAACTTCATTAGCCAGAGGAGAAAATTGAAGCTGACAGAGAGTGACTCATGCAGGATCACCCAGGGAATGGAGAGAATGAGCCATTGTTGGCTGATGTTACAGCTCCTATAGGTACACATTTCCCTTCTCATTCCCTCCCTTGGCGCCCAAACTACCCTCAAATTAACTTTTCTCAGCCAATGAGTCAATTCAACTAACCTCTACTGCAAAACAATATTTACTAAGAATCGCTGCAAACACAGAGATGAACAGAGTAAAGGCACATGCCCAAAACAAATACACCCTTTTTTAGAATGTGTGTTGTTGGTGATGATAAAGATCTCTACCCAATATAATAATCAGCATGGAAAAACAAAAGCAGAAGATAAATAAATAAAAGCTTTGGAAAGAAACTGAAAGTAGAGGCAGTGCTGAGGTCAAGCACAAAGGAGCACTTCTAGTTGCTCAGTTCTTCAAAAGCAATTCACAGGTCATAAAGACGGTTCTTGACCTGGAAAACATGCTAGCAAATGAGTTCTTGAATAGAAACATGTTCTTTTTTTAAAAAAAATGTATTTATTTTTATTCTTTAATCCTTTTTTACATCCAGACTTCATCTCCCTCCTGGTCTGCCCCCAGACTGCTCCCCATCCCATACCTCCTTCCCCACCCCCAGCTCCAAGAGGATGTCTCCATCCTCCCTTCCCTACTCCACCAGATCTCCCCACTCCCTGGGACCTCAAGTCTCTTGAATTTTAGGTGTGTCTTCTCTCACTGAGGTCAGACCAGCAGAGGCAGTCCTCTGCTGTTTATGTGTCAGGGGCCTCACATCAGCTGTGTATGTTGCCTGGTTGGTGGCTCAGTGCTGACCCTGTGGTCTGGGTCTGTTGAGACTGCTGGTCTTCCTATGGGGTCAACCTCCTCCTCAGCTTCTTCCAGCTTTTCCCCAATTCAACCACAGGGGTCCCCAGCTTCTGTCAATTGGTTGGGTGCTAATATATGTATCTGACTCTTTCAGCTGCTTGTTGGACATGTCTGACGGGAGCCATGCTAGGTTCCTGTCTGCAAGTATTCCATAGCATCAGTAAACTCATCAGGGCCCTGGGCCTCCACCTGAGCTGGATCCCAATTTGGGCCTGTCACTGGACCTCCTTTCTCTCATGCTCTTCTCCATTTTTGTCCCTGCAGTTCCTTCAGACAGGAACAATTCTGGGTCTTTTGACTGTGGGATGGCAACCCCATCCCTCCACTTGATGTCCTGTCTACTGGAGGATAGACTCTACAAATTCCCCTTTCTACTGTCACTGTAGAGCACTTCATCCAAGATCCCTCCCTTTGAGGCCTAAGAGTTTTTAACTTCCCAGGTATACGGTATATTCTAGATATACCTACCACATACACCTACCTCCCAAGGTTGCCCATTTCCATTCTTTCTTCTGGCCCTCAGGGCTTAAGTCCTGTCTCCACTCCCAGCCCCCCCCATTACCTGACCATATTCCCCCCTTCCTCTCCCTGTCTCCTCTCCCACCCAGATCCCTTCCTCCCTCTGCCCCCATGACTGCTTCTCACATGGGATTGAGGCATCCAGTAAGCATCCAACACACAGACTGAGTGTTGATGTCCATGATCAGCTGTGTGATAAGCCTGTGAATATTGTCTACCAATTGCAAGGGCAAATTGTCAGTCTGTATAGTAGGATTTTATAAAACAAAAACAAAAAGAAACCCTGAATTTTGAGAATCTGATTAACCAGGGTTTTTAATTCTAACTACAATTCTAATTCATAGAGTTTACTTCTTATCCTCTCTGAACATTTCTTTTTCTTTTCACCCATTAAATAGAAACAGTAGTACCAGCGTCAATGCTTTTTTTCTGAAAAAGATAACTTTATAATTTAACCACATTAGTCTAGGTTTCATGCAAGGTCCCAAGATACTGGATAACACATCCCAAGCACAATGGAAGACCACCATGCAAGAACTGCCAAAGGTGGTGATGAAAACTGCTTTTGTGGTTCTTTGCTGACCACCCACCTCTGGCATATAAAGGAGGCGGAAAAAGCCAACACTAAGTGGAGAGTTAGACAGGGGATTTCTGGAAAGAGCTGTAAGTACTTTGCATATCTTTGTCCTCTCCCTCCCTTAACTCAAGCCTGAGGAAAGTGACTGTAATGGGATCTTTGGAGGGCTTGATGTTTTCTCTATATTCAGGAGATATGGTGAACAGGAATCTGACTCCCACTGGTAAATATGAGAGGTTAGAGAGTAGCTGGCCAGATGTTCTAACTTCAGAGTAAAGGGAGGCTGCTGCATAAGAGACAACCTGCACTCTCAGAGTTCATCAAAGCAGAAAATATACAAGTGCTTTTCTCAAAACTAGATCTGGACCACACAGAGAGGAGATGGTCTAAAGACCTGCTAGGCCCTTTCAAAGGACCATAAGAAGCTAAATCCTTGACTGAATGAGACTGGTAGTGCTAGAAGGTGCCTAGTAGCTGGGAAGGACTCTGCAACACTCTGCAAGTAGAATGTTTGCCCACATCAGGAGAACTCCTGCATGGGATAGTGACATAGTACTGCAAAATAGAAAAACTCCCCAGAAGGGAACAAAATACCCAAGGAATGAGTTACAGAGACAAATTTCAGAGCAGAGACTGAAGGAATGACCATCCAGAGACTGCCCCACCTGGGGATCCATCCCATAAACAACTACCAAACCCAGACACTATTGCAGATGCCAACAAGAACTTGCTAACAGGAGCCTGATATAGCTGTCTTCTGAGAAACTCTGCCAGTGTCTCACAGTCATCCACTGGATGGAGCATAGGGTCCCCAATGAAGGAGCTAGAGAAAGCACCCAAGGAACTGATGGGGTTTGCAGCCCCATAGGAGGAACAACAATATGAACTAATCAGTATCCACAGAGCTCCCTAGGACTAAACCACCAATCAAAGAAAATGCATGGTGGGACTCGTGGCTCTAGCTGCATATGTAGCAGAGGATGACCTAGTACATCATCAATGGGAGGAGAGGCCCTTGGTCCTGTAAAGGTTCTATGCCCCAGTATAGGGGAATGCCAGGGCCAGGAAGCTAGAGTGGGTGGGTTGGGGAGCAGGGGCAGGGAGAGGGGATTTTTCAGAGGGAAAACTAGGAAAGGGGATAACATTTGAAATGTAAATAAAGAAAATATCTAATAAAAAAAAAACTCCCCAGGAAAGAACAATTAAGGTAAATGCCTGCCAGGCATAGACAGACCAAGATTCTACAAAGTCTTCACTGATTTATAAGCATTTTCCTTCCCACCTTCCCTTCCCTTCTCCCACAACCTCTTCCAATGCAGATTGTTGTGTTTTGTTTTAAATCCACAGTTTGAAAATATATAAGGAGATGTTCTAAGAGAACATGAATAAGCTGCATCCCCTTCCCACAGATACTGACCAGTGGCAGATCTGACTCCAGGCAAGTGGTAAGGAAAACTCCTACATTCAAATGAATTCTGGGCTTTACTATTGTTATTATTGCAGATGGTAATATTATTTGATTTTATTATGTCCCCCAAATGTACAAGCTAGACACTTCATTTGCACCTCAACATTGTTCCATGATAAAACCTAATGCCCCCCCAAAAAAATTTTCTAAGGACAGTTAAGGTACAGATAATAGATTATATCAAAACTAAAGCAGAGAATTAGAATAGTGAGCATAGAAAGACTTAAGCAGGGAGGAACGTGTAATACAGGGAAAGGGCTAACCCAAAGGAAAGGTATCTGAAAAGCCATATAAATCTTACTATGTCACAACCCAACTCAGAGTACAAGAGTAGGAATAGTAGAATACCCCTGATATTAAAGAAGAGATGGGAATACTGGGGGTTGAAGAATTAAGCAGGGATGGGGGCAAGGGTTCCCATAGAGGAGGCGATAATAGGTAGATTAACAAAACTAATTATGTATGAAAAAGTATTGTGGAAACCCACTTGTTAGTCAGCTATGTTCAAAATATAGCATTAAAGATTTTCAACTGAATTACATTACATGGGTGGACAATTCTGCTTCCAAAAGACAGGGGTTGTTAAGTAAAAATCCCAGTGTAAGGCGTGGGATACTTCCTGAGTTATTTGTCAAAAAAAGGCCCCAAACGTCTCTAAAACAACACAGACTGTTGTCATTGACCTTGGTCACCTACCATTACTATATAAGGCCTTATTGCTTAAGATACCACACATTTTGGCTACAGGACATAGAAACATCAATCTCAATACAACTGGGAAACA